>CAKNYM010045871.1:19638-37044 GCA_932195095.1 Andricus curvator | reverse complement strand
ACCCACGAGGCGTTGGAAAGGGGTAAGGGTTTAGCCGAGATTATTTCAGTGACCAGTCACAGGGATGCCTTCCCGCCTCCACGGGTCGTTAATCGTAATTCTTGAATCGCAAATCGACGATAAAGTGTGATATGTACATAGAACGTTCCATCCAAAGCATCAAAAGTCAAAGACAAACAAAATAACTCTTATATTAAATGGCCTTGCTCTAAAATGCGTGACAGTTCCTTCCGCATGCTTTAAATATGCTTTTTCATGTCCACGTTCGTCATAAACGCATCGAAATACATCAGTATACGAAGTTTCCAAAAATTTTGTAAACATAATATTTTTCTTTTGAAAAATGTGGTGTTTTAAAGTTTCCACCTTGAAATTTTTTTTTTTTTTTTGTAATTTTCATGGCCATATTCGTGATCAGTGAATGGAAAATACATCGCTACGCGCTTTCCGGAACTTCACACCCGGGTTGAAAAAAACCGTCGGCAACGAGCAACCTTGCCGTCGTCGGCAAACAAGTTCCTTTCCGCGCCGGCAAGGTTATTCGTTGCCGGCGCCGGCAGGCTAGCCACTACGTTTTGTAAAGATAATCTAAAGAGTAGAAAGACTCCCGGCAGGAGCCGTTTTTTTACGGAAAAATAATATTTTTGATGTGATAATCGAAGGAAAAAAATGAGCCCCATTGGCATGACGACTTGACAGAGTGGACGTATGAAAGGATGAACAAAATTACGTACAAAAAGACGTATTAAATGATAAAAGGAGCAAAGGACGTAAAAAAGACGCATCAAAGGACGTCCCAAATTGGGATACAAAATGACGTACTTTGGTACGTCCTTTTGTACGTGTTTTCTGACGTCATTTTCTACTTTAAGAAAAGTTTTTAACGATTTTTCTTTAGTTTAACGCATTCAAAATGTGTCTAATGAATACAGCTTGTTCATTATACAAATAGCATAATATCCCTCGTGAAAAGAAAGACCAACTTTAGATCACAGTATAGGCAGGTATAGTCCTGCCCCGGCAGTTTGAACCCCCAATATCCCATCATTATTAAGCTCATCACGAGTCAGGACCATAACTATGGAGGGAGGGACAGAGTTCCATAAATATAACGGAAACTGGTTAAAGCCTCTAGATCTCATAAATGCTCATAAATCAGCCCAGGTTCTTTAGGACTTTTAGGTATAGCTAATCTGTTGATACAGACAGCTATCCTTATTTCAGAGAGAGAGAGTGGTGTCTATTTCAATGCCCTCAAAATGAGGCAGGTATAAGCTGAAGGGAAAAGACCAGAAAAAGACCAAACGTGGTTTGAAACTGGTCTAAAAGTGATCTTAAGTTGGTCTTTCTTTTCACGAGGGATCATATTGATTATGGCGGAAGAATACACCAGATCGTATACGTTCAAAATTTATTATATTTTGGAATTAAAAAATCAACACAGTAATAACTAACAATATGGTATTTGAGAAACTTATATGTTACTAGAGAGCCAATATGGTCACAACGAATATTTTCTTTAAATTCGACTGCACGTTTTCCTGACCATTATACTACTCTATTAAACGTTAAAGTAAAAAAAAATCTTTAAGCACTTTTCTTAAAGTAGGAAATGACTTCAGAAAAGATGAATAAAAGGACGTACCAAACTACGTCATTTTGGATCCGAATTTAGGACTCCTTTGCACGTCCTTTGGTACGTCTTTTCTTACGTCCTTCAGTAAGCAATTTTGTACGTCATTTTATACGTTCTTTTGTACGTCAACTTTTTCAAGTGGGACAACATGATCATCGCAGTATTAGTGTATTTTACTATTTATCTAAAAAGGAAGTAGATAAAACAGTTGTCCACATCGGTTTTTACTTTCGTGATTTACCATGCTTGTTACCCGCCACCCCAGAGGAAAAGATTCTGCTCGGTTCTGCTTTTTGGCGAACCTAACGACAACACGAAAAACTACTATCCTTCAGGATCCAAGTCCGCAGGTAAAGAGACACCCACTATAGCCAAGGTTGATTCATTCAGCGGCGAACACACCATGTACGAAAGGTAGCTCTCGGTATCCAATTTAGTGAGTGTAGGTGTTTGGTGGTGGATAGTATCATAAAATGCAGACGGTAATGAAAATAAAACTTTAAACAATATAATATTACCAGTAAATATACAGATAAACGGTTATTTTTTAAGTAATCATACAAGGATAGCACTTTCTCAACCCCTGTAGCAGAGCGAGTGTGCGCAATATTCACGCCGAATCAATGTAACTGTAAAATTTTTGGCAAACTTACTCGTAAAGTATTGGCTTGTAGATTAAATGCCAATATACAAGCTCTCTATATAATAAGCAGATTATAATATCATGCACGATGTCAAAAATATATGTCGTCCAATTTCCTCTAAAAAATAACATATTTATTCGCTGACAGATTCTGCATTGCTCAGAACATTCACATATTTGCTATTTTAACAGATTGCAGAGAATTCCAGTGGATTTAAAAAACTTCAAGGGATTTTAACGCGTTAAGTAGTATTTCTAAATATTTCAGGTTTGAGTTTCAAAGATTTCCAGAGAACTTTTGAAAATGAATTAAATGAAATCTGAAGGGATTTTAAGCTATTTAAGCTATTATTTTGAAAGAATCTCTCTGATTTTGGTGGACGTGAAGGTGTTTCAACGAATTTGTAGAGACCTTTAGAGGTAAAATAAATTTGATTTCAAGGAATTTCTACGTATTTCAACCATTTCAAGTGTGTCAAAACAAAATTGCAAATAATTGCAAGTTATTTCAAAATCTAGGGAATAATAGCATATTGTGCATCGAGTAGGAGAAGTAGGCGATTCCAGACGAGTGTGAAGTTTTCCGCACGAGCGCATCCAGCGCGGCATTCGCACGAGTCGAATCGCCTTGCCGTCTCCCACAAGGCGCACATAAAACGAGTGGGAAAAGTACTCACTACGACCACTGTGACGTCATCAGTTGAGGAATCGACAACTTCGTCGCCTCTCGACGACCTCCTCAGCCGCATTTCTATCGTGGGTGTTGGACTTTATATCATTTTCAAGGGACCTTTAATGATTTCTACAGATTTCTAACTATTTGAAAGAATTCAAAAATGGGTAAAAGATTTAAAGGGATTTCTACGGATTCTATTATATGTCAAGGGTTTTATAATGGATTTGAAAATATTTCGTAATGTATCAAGGGATTTTAAAGAAATTTTAAGCGATTTTGAAGCTATCAAGAGAATTATTGGAAATTCATTTATAATATAGTAATTTTCGACATCCTGGAAAACATACTAAGTTTGCTAACACCCCCCCTCTTTAGGCCACGCTGGTATTTTGAAAAATGGCGACCAAAATCCGTGTTTCATCAAATATCTCCTGCTTCGTGCATCCTAGAAGAAAAAAGTTCGGATAAAAATTATAGCGGATGAAATTTGCCATAACTTTTGTTTAAAACATTTTTTTTATAAATATTTTCAGAGTGAGGTTCAATGTTGAGTAAATGGTACATTTTTTTATTGTGGTTTCTTCATTAGACCTAATCCTGATCGGGCCTATTAATAGTTGTTGTTTTAATAATAATAGCAATAATGATTATTATTGTTAAATGTACACTGTAAAGACTAGAGATCTATTTTTTATGGTATCATTTGTTTCGTCACCTGCTTTCCAATAGTACAACTTCATGCTGTTATTTCCAATGTAAAACAAATGAATCTGGATTCCCACCAGTGGTATCATTTTGGTACCACTCGAGACTGTTTTTTCTAAGTTTTATTATCATATCTGACTCTAGCCCTGCAATAATACTTTGTTTATACAGACTCGCTTGATAAAATAAATATTATGAGTTGAATATTTTATGTGCCTTCAATCTTCGTTCTTTGTTCGTTTAAATTTTTTTTCGAGTATTGCTTTTATACCTTTTTCATTCCGTGTCTGTTCATATTTTGTTTTGGGTATTCTGCGTTTCGTGTTCTGTGCAGTGTGTTATGCATTCTGCAAACATGTCTGATGCAGAGGAAACAAGTTTTATATGTGAAGAATCGTTAAAAACCGGTGATATTGTAGCTGTGAACAGAAGGGTGTGTATGCTTTTAGAGAAGCAAGCGTTAAAAGAAATGACGCTAAAGCTGAAAGATTATTAAGAAAGAAGGAAAAGAAGCACGACTGGCCTTACTCCTGTCACAAAGACACAAGATGCTGCTCCTGAGGCTCTTCTCAAATTCATCTCCTGCAAATGCAAAAAACGATGCGGCTTAGCATGACTCCGAGGAAGAGGGAGGAGATGAAGAAATCGAAGCTACCATCCGCAAACTGTCTGAAACTGAGGATGAAGAGGATTTAGGTGAAGAAGAAAAAACAATAGAGAAGGATAGTACAATAAAATCGATACATCCATACATCCATCAATTCATTCGTCAATCCATCTATCAATCCATCTATCAATCCATCTATCAATCCATCTGGATTAGGCCCAATGGGGAAACTACAAGAAAAAAATGCACTCTTTACTTCACCTCATAGCTGGTGTGGAAACGAGTACAATTATCAATAATAATAATTATTACTATTATCATAAAAACAACAATAAGAAGACGAATAATAGTTCAATATCATGATAATATTAATAATAATGCTAACAATTAATAATTAACCGATGATAACTTCAATTACAGGTGATAATAGGGCATTTACGCTGTCTTTATATATACACTACACTTAATATTGCACTTAACTCTGAGAATATTTATTCTACAAAAAAATGTTTAAAGCAAAAGTTATAGCAAATTTGATCCGATATTGTTTCTGTCTAGACTTTTTTCTTCTAGGATGCACTAAACAGGAGATATTTGATGAAACACGGATTTTAGGTGCCATTTTCAAAATAGCGGCATTTTTTCCAGATAAAAGTACCTATTGCCTGGACTATCTAGGCTTATACGTATTTTCTTATAATATTTTTTCGTAAGGCAGTTAAAAATTTTTCATGAAAATCACTTTCATTCCTTTCACCGATCTTAGTTTTCTGTATTATTCAATTTATTATTCAGAGTTTCTGGTAAATACTTCATATTATTATTTACACATTAAAAGAGTGATAACAATGCATAACAATAAATTATCCTTTGTTGAGAAAATGGAACAGTTTTTATTTGAATGATCTTTTTCCCCCCCCCCCCCCCTCGCACGTTCATAAACTCAGGGACTACCCACTTATTTTTCGATAATCTCAGGACTATTTTAACTCATGAATTGTAGGAAGTCTGATTGCATAAATATATGAGATTCAAAATAAATGTTTCTCATTCAATAGATCATTTACGTTACTAATTTATGTCCATAGACATAACGTTTGATACCTTTCAGGTGAAACATAATGAAATCTTCCTATTCATATAGAGAGCTTGTATGTTGTCATTTAATCGTAAAGCTACAACTTTACGAGTACGTTTGCCAAAAATTTTACAGATATATTGATTTGGTGTCAATCTTGCGTACACTCGCTCTGCCACAGGGGTTCAGAAAGAGCTATTCTTTGTATAATTACTTAAAAAAGTACCATTTTTCTTTACGTTTACTTGTAATATTGTATTGTTTAAAGATTTATTATTAAAAAGATCTGCATCTCATGATACTATTCACCCTTATACTCCTACTCATCTAATCTTTTGGGTACCCACTTACTATATTAGGTACCGGTCGCTGCTTTTCGTATATGGTGTATTCGCCCCTGAATGAATCAACCTTGGCTATAGTGGGCGTCTTATTTACCTGCGGACTAGGGTCCTGAAGGATGGAAGTTTTTTGTTTTATCGTTAGGTTCACTAAAAAACAGAAACCAGAAGAATCTCTTCCTCTGGCATGACCGGTGAAAAGCATGGTAAGTCACGAAAGCAAAAACCGATGTAGACAAGTGTATAATCAACTCTATTTTTAGATAAATAATAGACTAGTCCACTACTGCGATAGTGGTGTTATCGTAATGCCACTAATAAATCGCATTTTTTTATTATTACATAAGAAATATAATTTTTTCCGAAAAAATGGACTTTACGCGGGCTTTTACCCGAAGTCTTTCACTCATTAGATCAAACTAGACAAAATAACTTCTCTTTTTGGCCTCAGGTTATGAAATCGGATTTGCCGATGATTTTCAGGGGTCTTAAGACACATCACAAATTTAATCTGCAAATTGAATATATTTAACGGTCACAAAGTATTTTAAAAATGCTCTTTGAATTGTAAGTCATCAATTTTCTTTCATAAACTGCTCCACAAGCTTGCCAAATAGTCCCCTGCAATAGAGAGGTTTATAATAGGAGATTTCTATTGCATACCTGCAATTGCAGATACTCAACTCAATTTAAGGACGAATTTTTTAGTTGCTCTTTAGCAGTTGGACGTGGAATAGAATTCGCGTTGCTCGAATTGAATTCCGTTTCACCAGAATTGTTGATTGATGCCTTCATTTCACAATTGCAGTTCATTGATTTCAAGGAAATATTTTGCAGCAGGGTCGCTTTCTTAAAGTGGCTTTTGTTTCTGCGTATAATATCTTTGCGAATACATTTGAATTGCTTTAAAATTTGCTTAATTTATTATTTTCGATAACATTGACAAAAAAGAGTAAGATGACTTACATACACTGGAACTCTCCTATAAGTTCCCTCAGTATATGCAGTTCCTAGAATTTGGGTCGATGATAAAGGGATCCAAGGGGTCAATAGAGAGGCGATATAAACGCAGCGGTGTTGTGTAGTTCCGTAGCCGCGAAGTCTTCATTGCTAACAAATGTTCATCCTTCAAGAAAAAAAAAATTTACATTTATACAAAATTCATTTAATTTATATTATGTATTCGTACTGGAAGTGGTGCACACGGCCCTGAATCTTTGAGTTTAAGCTAACCTCCCAAATATGCCAAGGTTATTGTATGCCATGCTGGAAGAAACTTACATATACAGGGTGTTTTTTTAGCTTGAGACATAGAAATATCCAAAGAAATACGCATCAAACGAAAAAAATGTCTGTAATAAAAACTTTTTATTTTCGAGGGGTAAAAGCGACTCCGCAAAGCTTTAGGGGCCCTGGAAATCGAGTGTAAATCGCAAAAAATGGATTCGGGCCAAACGGCGAAGCCATTTTGTCTGATTTTTTGTATAAATAATCTAAATATTATATATAATATAAATATAAAAAATATAAATATATTGTCATGTAATGTACAAGGTACTACTTTCGGAGTCAGTTGCCGAAAATTGTACAGTTACACTAATTCGGCGTGAATATTGCTTGCAATAATTTGGGGGCGAAGTGATTATAAGATATTATATTGTTTACAGTTTAATTTTACTTTAAGTCTGCATTTCATAATATTATCCACCCCCAACCACTTAAACCACCCAACCTTTTGGGAATTCACCCACTCATTTGGGTAGGGGCCCCTAGTTTTCGTATATGGTGTGTTCGTCCCTGAATGAAGTCAAGGGAAAATTTTTTCTTTTAATTGTTACATGAAAAATAGATTTCTTTTCAAAAAAGCGACATATACCCCCAGACGTTATACCCTTTAGATTATTTATACAAAAAATCAGACAAAATGGCTTCGCCGTTTGGCCTGAATCCATTTTTTGCGATTTACACTCGATTTCCAGGGCCCTTAAGGTGTTTCCTCAGGCTCGATTTTTAGCCCATGTATTACAAATGACATGTTTCCTCCTGCAAGGATGAATTCTTTGATGCAATATTTTAATCACATAATTTAAAGGTCAAAACGCAACACTTATTAGTCTCCTTTTTTCGAAAAATGTTCTTGTTCTTGTGTTTTTTTAATTAATCGAAAATGTGCTGGATTTATGCGCCTGGTAACGAGCAACCCGCCACCGAGAGAGTACCCATGATGAACCGAAAACAGGCGCACCCAATTTCGAGAGCGCCTGTTTTCGGTTCATCGTCGGTACTCTCCCGGTGGCGGGTTGCTCGTTACCAGGCCAATAAATCCAGCATATTTTCGATTAATTAAAAAAACACAAAAACAAGAACATTTTTCGAAAAAAGGAGACTAATAGGTGTTGTATTCTGACCTTTACATTATGTGGTTTAAATATTACATAATACCCCCTGGGGTGGCCTGGGGAGGGAGTAACTTGAAAATTTAAATTGGGAACTTACCTTTTTTTTAGTAGATTCAGATTCTCCATTAAAAAATACGTAAGTTTTATTCGAAAAAATGTTTTCAATTCATGCCAGATAGCGATGCATTGTCGAAAAATGACGTTGTTGATTATTCAAGGAATGTTTGGGTTCGTTGTGCTGCTTACGTTCGTTTGGGTTGGATTTGGTATCTTAGTTACGTTAGTTTGGGTTGGAATGGGTGTCTTAGTTTTTTTTTATTTGGGTGGTTTCCCGGTAACAAGGAGTTCATTGAGACGCATAGAATGGCATTTAAAAAAGTAGACACTTCAAAGCCTTGAGATGCGTACTAATTGCATTTTTGTCCGAAATGCCATTAAATGCGTTTTATGGCTTGAATCTTGTCTCGTTCCAATCATTTTCAATGCGCCCAAGTGAAAAGGCATTAAACTGACGTCATGGTAATACTGTTAAGTGAATTGGCGTTAATGCTATTTAATGCGTTTCGCCGAGCCACCTACTTGAATGCCATACAATGCCTTTCATGACACAAAGTATTAAATTGGGTTAATGCCATTTAATGCGGTTCGCCGAGCCACCCACGTGAATGCCATACAATGTCTTTCATGACACAAAGTATTGAATCGGGTTAATGCCATTTAATGCTGTTTCGAGATCTTTTCAGTTGAATGCCATACAATGCCTTCTGTGGCAGATTGCATTGACAACGTTAATGCCATTTAAGAAGAATAGGAACCATATAGGAACTGAGGAACAGACGCGAAAGTGATATAGTAGCCGAAAAGTGAGCATGGTCATTGTATTTCGTTGTGGAACATTCTCGCATTTTGATACTTTTTAGTGATAACTGCAAGATGTTCGCCTATGTGCTTTTACTCTCGCGAAACGTTTCAACAAAAGTTCATACGTCAAGAATAAAAAATGTGATGCCGCGAAGCATTCGCCAACGCAAAAATACCACATCCTCGTCTCTCTGAATAACGGCGGAAAGGCCGACATACATGAGGAAGTAATATTAAAATCAGCGGGTAAGTTGAAAAGCTTTTCAATTTAAGGCCTTGTGAGCATAACCTCAACATTTTTTTGACATTTTTTTCAAAACCAACTTACGTTCACACGAAACGCGATATCGAGTTGAAAATTTGGGAAATCAAATGAGAAGCACTAAGAAACGTTTGTCTGGTCCTAAATTTTTGTAATTATAAAAAAGTTTTTTTTTTTTAAATTGTTTAGTTCGCTTTTTTCATAATTATTCCGTTATGTAGCATATACTCAGTTTCCTTCATTTCAATGCCATTAAATGCCCTTTCATTAACTTCACATTCATGCCAATGCCTTTTAATGCTGTTCATTTTAAGTTTTTATTTTAATGCGTTTCATTGCGCCTTGCGCATTAATAAGCATTCAGACAAAAATGCAATTAAAACGCATTGAAACGTTCCAATGCGTTCCAATGAACTCCTTGTTACCGGGTTGGTTGTACTACTTGCGTTCGTTTGTGTTTGATTGGGTTTCGTTGTATTCCCTTATTACTTGACCTCATTACTTTTACAATGGAGTCTTTGTCTGTACAAGGACAAATTGAAATGATTATCATTTATGGAGAGAGTGGCAGGAATACCGAGGATGCTGTCACTCTTTATGCTCAACGTTTTCCAGGCAGTGTACGGTCACGCGCTTCTTTTTTGCCGGGTTGTCAACAAGTTCACCACTGACGGAAGTGTATAAGCGAAAAAAAAAGAATCGTCGAAAAACTATTACTGGAGTTAATAATGAAATCACGATATTAGCCTCAGCCGCTAATGACCTCCATGTTAGTACTCGGCGACCAAGCCGTGATTCCTGAATGTCTCTAATCAGTGTTTGTAAGGTATTAAAACGTAATAAATATCATCCCTTTCACATTTCACTGCATCACGAAATTCATGGCAATGATTTTTAGAACCAAGTGAAATTTTATCAATGGGCGCTTCAGCAGATACAAGGGGACCCGATTTTTTTTTTTAGTATTGTTCTCAGACAAGTCGTCTTTCACGAACCACGGTACGGTTAATCGACATAACATGCATTATTGGAGTGCAGAAAACCCACACTGGTTGCCCGAAGTTGAGTGTCAGCGTCCTTGGTCCGTGAACATTTGGTGTGGAGTAATTAGAGACCAACTTATCGGTCCGTATTATATTGATGGTAATTTAAACGATGACGAATATCGTAACTTTTTGGAAAATTAACTTCCAACATTGCTTGAAGAACTAAGCTTGGAAGTGCTACAGAACATGTGGTTTCGACATGACGGTTGTCGAGCGCATTATTCGGCGATCGCGCATGAAGTACTAAATCATGAAATCAACGGCTACTGGATCGGTAGAGGAGGTCCTGTAAATTGACCTGTCAGATCGCGATCCCCAGACCTTACGTCGCCGGATTTCTTTTTGTGTGCTTATTTAAAGAATCTAGTTTATCAAGAAGTGTTAAGAATTCGGGAGAACATGAAACAGCGATTCAGCACTGTTTGTAACTAAATAACACCAGACACAGTCCGCAGGTGTGTCCAAACTTTCCAAGCGCGGATCAAAAAGTGCATGGAAGTAGGAGGACACCATTTTGAGCACTTAATGTAAAATATTCATCGCAAAAAAATACCTCGATGGTGAGAGGCGAGGGGGAGTCACAAAAAAAAAGCATCCCGATAATGAGCGGCGAGGGGACTGGCCGAAAACAAGCACCTCGATGGTAAGAGGGAAGATGATTCACTGAAAACAAGCACCCCGATGGTGAAAGGCGAAGGGACTCACCGAAAACAAGCAACCCGATAGTGAGAGGGAAGGGAACTCACCGAAAAAAGCACCCCAAAGGGAACAGTCAACTACTACGTCCACGTCGTTGTTCCTGGTTGGCGCTGAAAGTAGTTAATTTCTTGACAGTTTACATACCTGGAGTCAAAATGAGAAGCTTGCGTTTTAAAAATAAAATTGAGCTTTCTAATTTTTCTACTCCACTGTAACCCTCTTCCCAGGTGGTTGAAGGGGGTGATAAAAATGTATATATATATATATAATATATAATAATATAATAATATATATATAATATATATAATAAATGTAATAAAAATCAAATGTATTACAATTGAATAGCTCTCCTGGAAACAATCAACACGTCTTTTTTATCTTTCGCTTGGAAGAGCATACCTTCAATAGTTGACAAAGTCATTGCAGGCAAATGCATCGCCATCTGGCGGAAATTGAAAAGAAAATTTCGAATAAAACTTCCGTATTTTTTAATGGAGAATCTGAATCTGCAATAAAAAATATAGGTTTCCGTTTCAAATTTTAAAGTTACCCACTCCCTCCCGCCCCCAGAGGGAGGGGTGTGGGGTAAGTTTTTGCGGAGTCGCCTTTCGACCTCAAAAATTAAAAGTTTTTATCACGGACATTTTTTACTTTGGATGCGTATTTCTTAAGATATTTCGATGTCTCAAGATAAAAAAGCACACCCTATAGGGGAGTTTCAGAGTATAAGCATTTTGAAACAAATGAAAAATTCGATTTCTGACAAATTCTGTTGCAATTTTTTACATGAAAAAAAAATGCTGGGAGGAAATTTGTTTGAAGGTCGAATTTCTAAGATCGTCATGAAAATTTATTTTTTACCTAATCACCAGGCTTGCTTCCCAAAAATGTTCCCTTGATTTCGGACCCATTCTATATCATAAAAACTACTATCAAAACCTAGGGTTAAGTGATGAATATTTTGATATTAAATTGTGCAATATGTATTTACGGAGGGAAACAGGAGTTTTATGTTGAGCGCGATGTTCACAGAGCGAGTGGTAGTGCGCGGGCGCCAAAGAAGAAAAAATATGTTCGAAATAAGCGGGTTTTTCTCGCATGTGAATCAAGCCAGATGTTGCCGTTTTTCGAACCGGGAGAGAAAGCGGGGAGAAAACTTGGTGACAGGGAAGAAAAACTCGTAACGAGCTGTCCTCAAGCAGAGAATTTTTTCAGTCGCCGCGGTGAATGTCGGGCTAGAGGGCAGCGCTTTACGAATCTGTTGTTCAATCACACCGAGTTTTTTCCTTGCTTTTTTCCTTGGACGAAAAATGGCAACGTCCGACCCGCTTCGCAAGCTCGAAAACCCGCTTTGTTGGAAAAAATTATATTTATAGAAATTTATTACCCTATGTGCACGGTGCGGTGGCAAGTTAGTTGTTTCACGAAATTATTAGAATATTTAGACAGATAATGAAACTCTGATCCATTATACTAATTAGCTAAAGATAACTTAGCACTTAATGAAGCGACTAGAAATCGTAGACAGATATAGTATAACTAACTCCTTCTCTGTCCTAGGAGTTTTTTTCTAAAATTAACCGTTTTGGAGAAAAATTAAAAAATGTGATAAGCAAATGGATCAAAATTCGAAACCCATGTGTTTCATAAATATTATTTATGTAAGAAAGTAGTAATAAAATATAATAGAGGTTTCTAATTCTTTTAAGGGAAAATTTTAATTTATTCACGTTTTTGCATGTGAAGTACGTGAATTTCAAAAAATGGCTAATCAACATCTTTTTCTGTCTATTTTTTCAGATTTCGTTATTATTCTACAAACCTGTTTGCTATAGAAAAAAGTTATAAAGCAGAAAAGGTGTCATTTTTATAGGTACATGATTTTTTTACAGCACTTTTAAGTGCTGTAGGAAATAACTCAGCTGGAAATAGAAAAAGACCGACTTTTTTTATCATTACCGTTGCGCTTGCTATGGATCAGGAAAAAATTCAATGATTGAAATATTGGTTAAAAATTTCACTTATTAATCAGTAATTTCAGACTTATTCACTAATAAATTCAGTAACACCAAAGTAGAGCAGGTAAGACATAACTTCTAAGTTTTACAGTAAAGCATTGTTGTTCCCTGCTGCAAATTTTCACATAAGTACCCTTATAAGAATCTATATGGGATCCAATATAGCATCCCATATGGGAATTCGTATAAATTCCTGAACAAAATCGTATGGGCAAATTGTGACACGAATTATTATAGGGTCCTATGTGGGATCCTATATGGGATCCTATACGGGATCCTATGCAGATTCCTATGAATTTTCCTATGCCACATCCCCGGTTCAAGTCCCTATGTCAAGTTCCTACCTACAATCCCATATCGAAATCCTATGCAGATTCCTACCAAAAATCTCACATGAAAACCTTTGTGAAATTCCTTGTCGGAGCCCTCACATAATAATTCCTATGTAAAATCTCACATAAAAACGTAAACGAAATCCTTGCGAGATCCCTCCTTTAAAAATTCCTACGTTGAATCCCACACGAAATCCTTAAGGGATCCCTTCCTTTCAAAGTATCTCCTTCGTCAAATCTCATACGAAAGCTCTCATAACATATTTCCTCTGTCAATTCCAACCTAAAAATTCTTATAGAATCCCGTAAGATTTTTCCTAAGCAAACTCCCATGTTAAAACCCTCGTGGCACCCCACAGAAAAATCCCTCGCCTCCCCCAGGAAATCCATGTGGAATTCACAAAACAATCCCCATGGAAATAGGATGATAATGTTTTTTTTTAAAGACCGATCTTTCAAC
This sequence comes from Andricus curvator, assembly GCA_932195095.1. NCBI lineage: Eukaryota > Metazoa > Arthropoda > Insecta > Hymenoptera > Cynipidae > Andricus > Andricus curvator. Next base: position 23,281 of record CAKNYM010045871.1, on the reverse strand, counting down.
TGAAACTCAAAAATTTTTCAGCATGGGCAAGTAAGAAATGCACTGAATGAAAGAGATAAAACGTGTTTATATTATTTTCGATAGTCATGTTTACGTTTAATATATAAAACTTTATAATGCTTAGAGAATCTAAAACAGTTATTTTACAACATCGTAATACTTTTTTTTTTAAATATCGCAACTGCTCCCGGAACAATATTTTACTGAAGAATCAGATTTGAACAAAGCTTTTGCGAAGACGCTGTGCATTTTGAAACATAAACAACCAAATATTGCAGGATACCCCATTTATGTCACCAGACCTTCTGGGGATATAAATGGGACATCTCCCAATATCTTGTTGCTACTCTCAAAATGTGTGACTATGTTAAATCGTAGTGTTGTGAACCTGAAAACCCTGAAAAATTATACTTAATTTGGTGTGAATTGCTCAACCCGTTCAACTTTCGGAATGATAAAAGAATTTTGTCAGGTGTTTGAGGCTTTTCTACTGGTAAAAACGCATTAGAGAAAAATTTGGTAAGTCTGGGAAATCATAAATGTAAACACCGTACAATTTGTAGAAACCGATTTCTTTTAATTTATATTTTTTCAGCAGACGTTGAAACGTATGTGTAACATCTGAGGGCTTTCTACTGGTAAGAATAAGCTACAAAGAAACAATTTTCAAAAATAAAAAATTATTTTTTAACTTACTGATTTCTTTGTCTAGTGTATTTTTTTCAGTAAAGAGCCCCGAGATGTAATAAATAAGTTGTAAAGTCAAGAAAGAAAAAAATCGGCCTACGCCTTTTTGAGAAAAACAATTTTTTCCTTTTTAACGATTAAAAGTCTGATTTTTCTTGAGAACGACGCAAAATATGAGTAGTAACTCATTGTTCGAAATTGTTCTACTTTCTAAAATAAATAAAATTATAGATTTACCAGATGTTTTGTCTGTGTATTGTTACAAAAAAAATCATCTAAATAGCATTTTAAATAATTTGATGTTGATTTTTTTTTGTCTGCTGGTATAAAATCAATATTATAAATACTGATTTTCATTTCTAAATTTTGGAAAAATTGCTCTCAAGCTCCGCTGGGATCCCAACCCACGTGCTCCAGATTGCCGGTCTGGTGCTCTTACCCACTAAGCTACGGAGAGACGAGATAAATTTCATAAGAATCCCTTCAAGTTGAATTCCGACGTCATTCCTATACTTGTAATTCGAATGTTTTATAGTTTTGATGTTATGGTTTTTGACCAGATAAGTTGTATTCAATAATTTGATGTTGATTATTTTTTGTCTACTGGTGTAAAATCAAAAGTTTGTTTACTGATTATTATTTCCAAATTGTGAGAAAATTGCTCTCAATCTACGCTGGGATCCGAACCCAGGTCCTCGACATTGCCGGTCTGGTCCAGATTGACTACTCGTCTAAAATCAATATTATATTAACTTTACACCAGGAGACAAAAAACAATCAACATCAAGTTATTTAATACAACTTCTATGGTCAAAAACCATAAAATCAAAAATATAAAACATTCAAATGTTGGAAAATGAATCTTACAAGTATAGAAATGACGCCGGAATTAAACTGGTATGGATTTTGAAGAAATTTATCTCGTCTCTCCGTGGCTTAGTGGATAAGAGCACCAGACCGGCAATCTGGAGGACCTGGGTTCGGATCCCGAGCGGAGCTTGAGAGCAATTTTTTCACAATTGAGACCTGAAAATCAGTATTAAAAATATTGATTTTAGACCAGTAGACAAAAAACGATCAAAATCAAATTATTTAATACAACTTATCTGGTAAAAAACCCTAACATCACAAATATAAAACATTCCAATGTTGGAAAATGAATCTTACAAGTATAGGAATGACGTAGGAATTCAACTTGTAGGGATTGTGAAGAAATTTATCTTGTCCCTCCGTAGGTTAGTGGGTAAAAGCACCAGACCGGCAATCTGAAGGACCTGGGTTCGGATCCCAGCGGAGCTTGAGAGCAATTTTTGAATAATTTTAAAATAAAAATCAGTATTGAAAATATTGATTTTAAACCAGTAGACAAAAAAATCAACATTAAATTATTTAATACGACTTATCTAGCCAAAAACCATAACACATTTGAATGTCGGAAAATGAATCTTACACGGAAAAAATTTATCCGTGAAGAAGTCACGAACTTGTAGCTAGGTCTCGGATACGAGATAAAAAAATGAAACATTAAATCCTTATTTCTATGAGAAATATATGCATAAATTTCGAAGTTTCTTACGAACAGTTCGAATTTCCTACGAACAGTTCCTGAAAATTTCAGACTGAAATAAAAAGAGGAAAAATTTTATTTGTGCGATTTAATTTTATATTAATTTATAAATTCGCAACTCAGAAGATTCGAACCTCAAACACTGCTGACTCACCAGTTTCTAAACATAAACCAGGAGTGCGTAAACACGCGCAGCCATCGAGGTCAAACAAAATAGGTATTATAAAACTTCTAGCCACTCATTCGACGAGCTCGAGGCACACATACGAGCGCACACACGCACCGCGCGTGTGTGCGTGGCCCACGTACAGGGCGACTTAGTTTGGAGTTCCCAGATTTGTCGGGCAAGCTCGTGAGTGCTCTGAGAATCTTTTCCCAATCACTCGTAATATTTTTGTAATTATTCACGTAAAAAAAAGTGATGAACCGTTTTAGAATTTTCACATCGAGTTCCTCAATCTTTCTCAAAGTTCGCAGGTTATTTACGAAAATACATAAATATCCGATGAATTTTTCTCATATCCGAGACCTAGCTACTAGTTCGTGACTTTTTTACGGATAAATTTTTTCCGTGTACAAGTACAGGAATGACGCTGGAATTCAACTTGTAGGGATGGTGAAGAAATTTATCTCGTCTCTCCGTAGCTAAGCAGGTTGGCACCAGACCGGCAATCTGGAGGAACTGGGTTCGGATCCCAGCGGAGCTTCAGAGCAATTTTTTTCACAATTTAGAAATAAAAATTCAGGGTTAAAAATATTGATTTTAGACTATTAGACAAAAGGAAATCAACGTCAAATTATTGAATACAACTTATCTGGTCAAAAACCATAACATCAAAAATATAAAACATTCAAATGTTGGAAAATGAATCTTACAAGTATAGGAAGGACGTCGGAATTCCACCTGTAGGGATTGTGAAGAAATATATCTCGTCTCTCCGTAGCTTAGTGGGTAAGAGCACCAGACCAGCAATCCGGAGAACTTGGGTTCGGATCCCAGCGGAGCTTCAGAGCATTTTTTTCACAATTTAGAAATAAAAATCAATATTAAAAATATTAATTTTAGACCTGTGGACAAAAAACAAACAACATCAAATAATTTAATACAACTTATCTGGGCAAAAACCATAACATCAAAAATATAAAAAATTCGAATGTTGGAAAATGAATCTTACAAGTATAAGAATGAAGGCGGAATTCAACTTGTAGCGATTGTGAAGAAATGTATCTCGTCTCTCCGTACCTTAAGGTTCATGCATGCTCGAACGCAAACGCGAACGCGAACGCGAACGCCTACGCGACGCACTTTGAAACGCATTTTTGAGTTATACTGAGTCTCCATTCAGTATAGCACACCAGCAAAACTCGTCGCGGTCCAGTGCACTGTGG
>CAKNYM010045870.1:0-28738 GCA_932195095.1 Andricus curvator | reverse complement strand
TACTTGTCAACTTGTTCTAATCTCTCATCATTTAGGACAATGTTGCATATTGTTTTCTCACTTTTTCCCTCAAACACCATTATTTTTGTTTTACTTACGTTAATTTTGAGGTCCATGTCCTTCATACTTGTATTAAGTTTATTCAACATTCTTTGCAAGTCCTCGACTGATTCTGCCATAACAATCTTGTCATCTGCGAAAGCTAACACACGTACCTTGACTGTTTCGAGATCTACACCTTCTTCATCGAAGAGGGCAGTTCCTAGACACTTGTCCATGAATATGATAAATAGCCACGAGGACATAACGCATCCTTGTTTGACGGCTTGCATAATATCGAACCAGTCACTCAGTTTCCCATTTACCCTTACACTCGCTTTACTACCTGTATATATTGTTTTTATTGCTTGTAGGAGCCCTCCATTTACTCCGTACTCTTTAAGGACTTCCCAAAGTTTATTTCTATTTACTTTGTCAAATGCTTTTTCTAGGTCAATAAATGCACAGAAAACTTTCTTTCCTACTCTCAAGCTTTTTTCTGTGACCTGTCTTAGGCTAAATATCTGATCTGTACATGATCTTCCTGGCATAAATCCACTTTGGACTTCCCATATCTTTTCTTCTGTGATTGCCATTACCCTACGAATAAGTATTTTTGAGTATATTTTACTTATGGTACTTAGTAGGCTGATACCTCTGTAATTACTGTTTTAATAATATAATAAGTAGGATGAGGAAATTGTTGTGTCTAATAAAGGAAAATACAGAGATGTTTTTTATTATATATAAGTAAATTTAAATCGTCTATAAATTAATAATTTTTTAGTACGTAATAATAATGTTCAAAATTCAACCAATTTAATTTTAATTGCAAAATTAAAATTTATGAAATGGAAACATTTAACATTTAGCGTCCAACATAAAAATTCGCAGTACTTCGAAATTGTGAAGATTCAGAATTAAAGAAAGTTTTCAATTACTCTCGCATCAATTTCAATTATTTCAATTTCTATCTATTTTAATTTTATACAATAAAATTTTTAATTTTTTGATTTCAAATCGTTTAATTTTGAACATTTCCTTTAGAACTAGTATTTATTCTTGAAATTTCCCAATAAAATATTTTTCAAATTGGAATTATTTATTCGCCGAAATCTTTAACTGAAAAGCAGACCATTTTTAAGTATAACATGAAAAATTGAAAGTTTAAAGAATAAGAATATAAAACAAGAGTGTTATAATTTGATGCCAATGTCTGCAATTGCACAATTTCTTCATTTTCAATTCGAAATTAGTTCATATTTACATCTGAAATTATTAAATTTAAATCTGACTATCAAGGCTTTAATAAGAAATTTTAAAATATTCAATAGCAAAATTTTCGTGAAATTTCAAATATTTGAATTGGAAACTACAACATTGTGAAAGTTGAAATTCCAAACCTTCTAAAATTAGGTAATTTCAAAAAAAAGATTTTCAAATATAAGCTTTTGAAGCAAAAATAATTTATAGTTTTTAAGCCATAAAGATTAAACTCTTATAGAATTGCGCATTCAAAATGATATAGTATCCAGTAATATTTAAATTGATCGGAAAGATTTTTGCACCAAAAAATGTCAAAATAGCGTCACAAATCTTTTAAGTATGAAGCTTATGTGTATTCCGAATTTAAAGAAGTATAATTCATAATAAGATAGCCTGTGATAAATAGGAATTTTGATAGTTTATATACTGAACAATAACATTATAAATAAACATGGTTTATTTGTAATACTTTGAAAATATGCGGTTATATCCTGGAAATTTTGCTTAAAAAATTAGTAAAAAAAATTTAGCAAAATTATTCTTTTGATTTAAATTGAAGTAATTGAGCATACCTATCTTATTAGATATTATAAAACTCGGCGAGATTTATTGTTGCAAAAAAAATGATTTCAAACAGACATAATTGGGTATGAGACATTAACAATCTAATATAATCACGGTGTAATATAATCTTGGTAAGTTGCATAGTGTTTAGTGTCCCTTTATGAATTTAATGTGAAAATTTCTGTAAGGAATTTGATAAAAAAACTTCTCTATATATTTTATTATGATTATTTTTTCACAAAATTCTTGGTCAACTTTGATTTCACAAATTCATACCGTTAAACGTGATACATTTTTTTTATCGCAGATGTTTTTGGTGGAACTTTGTTTTTTTGTGAAATATTTTTTTCAGTCTACAATTAAAGCGAAATTTGTAATGCCCACTGTAAATGTCTCACAAAATTGGAGAAATAAAAAATCGAGGCCTTTGAAAGTAGAAGAATTAGACAACCTTCCAATATCTGGAATAACAATAAAGCTGAGAAAGCAAATAAAAAATATAATAACCAAGTATAATGAAAAAAACTATCAATTTTTTTTAATCGATTGGAAATTTTCAAACTGGAACTTTAATCAATGTTTTCTCGAAATTAATCACTTTTCTCAGAAAATTCTGTCACACAAAAAATGTTTCTCTGGAGTAGAACTTTTGTTAGAAACTTTTTACTGTGGTATCCACATTTCAACCTGTATGAACTAAAAATAAACGTTTAAAATGGTATGTTATTAAATTTTCAATGATATGGATGAAGAACTGAGAGATTTGAAAAATTAAAATGATTGCCGAATTCAAGGCTTCAAAATTAAATGGTTTCACAATAATCAGTCTTCAAATTCCACAATTAAAAATTGGAAGTGTCCCTCTTAAGTCCTGATTAAATTGATTCTTCTACTAAAACTATAAAAATTGAAAAAATTCATGACCAGAAAATAAATTCACTGTCATTTAAAGTTTTTTTTTTTAATTACAGAATTTATAATAATACATTATCATCAAAAATGGTAATTATTACGAAACCAAAAATTGAAAACAATAAATGAACGAATTTTATCAAAATGTAAATGTTGTAACCATTTTTTAATATTTGAAACAAAAATATCAAATTTTAATAATATTCGTTTAGTCAATGTTTTCCTTTTTTTATTTATTAACAATTACCACTATAAAAAATAATTTGTTGTCATAAATTTTGTGGCCAAAGCTAACTTTTGTTTTCAGCCAAACTCAGAGAATTTTCCTCCCGGAGCTAAATTATTTAGCTCCGGTACGAAATAGGGACAAATAATTTCAACTCAGGTACGGTACGAAATTCTAGACCAGAAAATAATTTCAACTCCGAGCCTAAATTCTCTTCACTAAACCCTATTTCAAGAAGATCGGGATGAAAAAAGTTCTCTTCAGTTTCAAACACCCTCGGATGTAAAACATTGTACCGTAATAACAGGTCAACTCATAAACCAAACCCTAGACGAGAATTGGTATTCAAATACGATCTGAAATTTTTTGGCCAGGTATAATTACAGTCCAACTCGGTTTCAAAATATTCAAAGAAACATTTACAACCGTACCTGAGTCTTAAAAACTCCACTGTTCCTAGTTTCGTAAGGACGAGGAGCAAAATATAACCGGAGTAAAATCTCGGTACCGGGTCCCTGTCTCACGGTTGTGAGACGTGGCCATAGGTTTGATTTACCGCGGTGCTGCTGGGGGCTATTGACATTTTGTTGGATGGCAGTTGCTCATAGTGAGACCCTGCGGTGGTTGTTTAACTTTTTTTTTCTTCAAATTATATATATATATATATATATATATATATAATGGTCATTACATATTAGCTTATATATGTAATGGCTATTACACATCTATGACATCATAATTTTTGACCTTAAAGCTATATAATGGGCACTAAATGCCTATAAGCTGATAAGAAAAACTTCAGGTTTGCTCCACAGGCATGAGAAATGGCTGTATTTATTTATGTGTTATATAAACAATAACAACAAAATTTCATATTTTTAACATTTACATTTTTTCTAATGTCTAAAATCAAACTCTAATATATTAGAGGAAAAATCTTGGAGTTTATATATGTTTCTAACTAATAAGAAATTTCTTATTGGGCTTTCAATTTTAATTATATTTTAATTGCATCAAATTACATTCGATTCCTCTCCACTGGTCTCATCTTATTTTTTTATTTTTATTGTTAAATCCTTTTCACATTTGCGTGAATTTTCTATTCTCTAATATGCTTACTGAGAGATGATACAGTTCCAGGGCTGAAAATATGCTCCTCTAATGTCCGTAATGACAGGGAAAATTGCTAAATCCTTATAAAGAAATCTCTAAACGATATTGTCGTTTTCGATTATACCGATTTTCGAGCGTAACGCTCCGTAACGCTTGCTTACTGTAGGCCGCCCATATCCGCTCCGCTCAACAGTAGTGTGTGTCTGTGTGTGGTACTGCATTTGAAATCAGTGATGCTAACTGAGTCGCCTTTATCTGTGCATGTTTGAATTGTAATATAGTTGATTGGCTGTAGTACCCGCCTGTATTTGAATTCCCAATGAGCAAGCGAACTAGAACCAATAAGCGCCATTCAGTCGAAGCATGCGCATGTCGAGGTGGTCTTTTCGGGATCACTGTGGGAAATAGTGATCGAATCGAATCGAATCGTAGTTCGAGTTCGATAATACGACACGTGTTTTTTCGTATTTGGTAATGCGCGGCTCAGTGTTGCCAACCGGTGCACGGTAAAGTCTGTAAAAGGAGTAATGAACCATAATCTCAATTGTGATGGTAGTCTGTTTTTAAACTTTTTACGCAAACAAGACATTTTCAAATTAATTATTTTTACGCTCTGTATCTGTGATTTCTATTATAATTTAATTATAGTTATCATATTTAATATCATTTGTGAAACTCGTGTACGTTTCGGTTCTACTTTCCCGATAGGATTAAAATCTCCATTTCCTTATAGTGACACATTCGAATAATTATTTTTTTCGGTTTGAATAGAAGTATGTCGGAGATCTGTGTATGTCTACACATCAACCATTTTTTAATTTAAAAAGATGTTCAAATTAAGCATTTTTACGCTCTTAATTGGCACTCCTATTAAAAAGAAACACCGATACTTTAAGGAATTGATTTTGGTAATTTGAAGGGATTTCAATGAAGTTCACAGACTATAAGGTATTTTTTTTTAATCCAAGGAATTTTCAAGATCTTCAAACAATTTTAAGGAATTTCAAAAGATTTCAAAGAATTTTAAATATTTTGAGGTATTATCAAATATTTTAGGGAATTTTTAATTGATTTCACTAACTTAATAGGATTTCAGAGGATTTAAAAATTTTCAATTGATTCTTAAAGATTTCAAATTGATATATTGTAGAAAAATATTTCAAAGAATTTCAGTAGATTTCAAGGAATTTTTTATTTATTCTAATAATTTGAAGGAATTTTAAAAGAATGGGAATATTTTAGGGTATATGAAAATAATCCAAAGCAATTGAAAGAGATGTCAATAATTTCAATGAATGCCAACAGATTTCAAAGGGTTTCAAATATTTTAGGATATTTCAGCTTTTAAGGAATTTCCAAACGATTTTAGTAATTTAATTGATTCAAAAGGATTTTTCAAGGAATTTTCCAAGATTAGGAATATTTGAGGGCATTTTAAAAGAATCCAAGGTATTTCCAAGAGATAGGACTTGCGAGGTTTCAATATATTCTAGAATATTTAAATGAATTTTATGAGATTTCCGAAAATTTCAATGATTTTAATGGATTTCAAAAGGTTTCAACGTATTTTCATAAATTTTCCAGAATTCAAGAAAATACTATAAAATTTCATATAATTTCACGGGATTTTATAAAATTTCAATGTACTTTAAGGAATTCATTCACTAACCTGCTGGAAATACCTACCACTGGCTCGGGTCCAGTAACATTTCTTCCTGCTGCTAGCTTGGCTAGCCTATCCGATATCTCATTGCTCTTGATACCACTGTGTCCAGGGATCCATAGCAGAGTGACTCGGTTTTCGGTCGCTAACGTATTTAGTGCTTCAAAGCATTCCAGTACTAATAGCGACGTAGTCGTTGTTCCATTCAAGGCCAGTATAGCAGCCCTGCTGTCTGAGCAAATACGGATGTTCCTTTTATTACCTTACTCCCTTGCCTTATAGGCACACTGGAGTATGGCCATAGTCTCAGATTGTAGAACTGTGGCGTAGGACCCCATCTCAATTGTGAAGCCCATTCCATTCCTTCTACGATATACGCCGGCTCCTGCCTTCTCCTCGTTCCTGGAGCCATCTGTAAACCAGTTGTCTCCATCACAGGGCAGGTATGCGTCGCCGTTAACCCATTCCTCCTTCGTGGATAGGCTAACTCGATACTTCTTATCGAAGAGGTGGCGAGTGACCATTTTGTCCCTGGGCATGTTCAAGGTCGGCCTTCTCGCAATGTCGAATGGGATCTTCACTGCTGTCGAGATCCTTCTGTCATTTACCAAATTTAGCCTCCAGGCCGCCTTCGCAGCCACGGCCTTGATGGTAAGATGGAGGGGCTCTAAACCTATTAGTGCCCCCAGTGCCATCGTGGGTGTCGACTTCGAGGCTCCAGTGACGCCTCTCAAGATCAGTCCCCTGATCCTTTCCAGTCGAGACTTCACAGTGGACAGCTCGACCCTGCTCCACCAGACTACCGCCGCATAGGTTAATCTGGGTCGCAAGATCGCTGTGTAAATCCACATAAGTGTCTCCGGTTTCAGGCCCCAGCTTTTCCCTATGGCTCTCCTACAGAGCCATAGGGTCGCTACTAGCTTCTTGCACTTGTTTTCCAGGTGCTCATTCCATGACAGCTTCTTATCCAGAATTACTCCTAGATATTTGGCTCGTTCTTTGATTTCCAGCTGTTGTCCTCCAAGTTTCAATGTACTCGTAGTTCCCCACTTGTACCTTCTGGTGAAAACAACCGCATCTGTCTTACTAGGATTAACCGATAATCCAGTTTTCTTGCACCATGAGTCTACTATCATCAGTGCTTGCTGCATTACTCCGAAGAGCACATCCAGATGCTGACCGCGCACGATAACTAATATATCGTCCGCATAGCCTATGACGTGAAAACCCTGACTCGAGAGTAGATGAAGCAATTCATCCACTACCAGGCACCACAGCAAGGGAGATAAAACTCCCCCCTGCGGACATCCCGAGTCAATGGTTCCACTTAGAGTGACATCACCCTTAGTCGTGGTTAGATTCCTGTTGGCCAACATGTGGCACGTCCATTCCACGACTGCCGTAGGCACACCATGTGCAATCATGGCCGCCCTGATCACCTCTCCAGAGGTGTTATTGAAGGCTCCTTCGATGTCCATAAAGGTTCCAACCGCAAGGCCTTTCTCCTTCAGTTGACCTTCAATTAGGTTCACTGCTCCGATTAGGGCCGTCTCCGTCGAGTGACCAGCCCTATAGGCGTGTTGCTCCTTATGGAGCGGTCTGCTTGACAAGACCTTATCGCGGATATATCTATCCACAAGTCTTTCCACTGTTTTTAATAGGAAAGAAGTTAGGCTGATGGGCCGGAAATCCTTGGGTGAAGTATAACCGATCCGACCTGCCTTCGGAATGAAGACTACTCTCGTACCCCTCCAAGCCGTCGGGACATATCCCAACGTCAAACTAGCCCTAGCAAGTCTCACAAGCGGCCCTATGATGAACTCTCAGGCCCTCTGTAAGAGGGCCGGATATATGCCATCCGGGCCAGGAGACTTGTAAGGACTAAAGGATTTCAGGGCCCACCTGACCCTGGCAGGGGTGACGATCTCGTTGGCCAGCCGTCGTTTGGGGCCCAGTTGGGCCACAGGTGACTTTGCCTGCCTCTGAGTCGCCCTCCCCCCTTCTCCAGCCCTTGAAAAGCCTGGAAAATGTGCCCTGATCAGATGGGCCAAGGTATCCCCGTCCGACTCTGAGTATCCCCCTCCGGGCAATTTCAGAGTGCCGAGAATAGCGTCTGGATTTCGAGAAAGCAGCCTGTCCAGTCTAGCCGCCTCAGCTCCCTTCTCGATGTCTGTGCAAAAGTTGGTCCAGCTCTCCTGCTTTGCCTTACGTATTGCACCTCTGTATTCGTCCCTCATCGTTGTGAATGACGTCCATAGTTCCTTCGTTTTGCGAGTACTGGCACGTCTGAACCTCTCTCTGGTTACCCTGCGAAGCTCTTCGAGTTTCCCATTCCACCAGTGTGTCTCCCCGGCCTTTCGGACTCTTGTAGGTCGACAATTGCTTTCATAAGTAGCTTTGATGGCTTCCGTGAAAGTTTTGGCTGCCATCTCCAGGGTGTCCACGTCTCGAATTGACCTGGGAACCTCTGAAAGTGCCCATCTTAGTTCCGTGGAAAACTGATCCCAGTCCGTTCTTCTTGGATTTCTGACCCATTTGGGGCCAGCGGGTACAACGGATTCCAACACGAACTCTATTTGTGAGTGATCTGAGAGAGAGGGTTCGTCTGAAACCCTCCACTTCTTGATACTATCCCTAAAACTACTGGTGCAGAGAGTGATGTCAATGACTTCTTCCCTGACCGAATTACGGAACGTCGGAGTGTTCCCCGTATTAAGAATATCCAAGTCAGTAGTGATTAGATATTCCAGTAGGTCATTACCTCTTGAGTTGACGTCCGTGCTACCCCACAAAGTATGGTGGGAATTAGCATCGCACCCCAACAGAAGAGGAATGCTTCTTACCTTGCAATACTCCACCAGTGTACATACCTCCACTGGTGGATTAGTGTCGCTGTCATAAGGAAAATAAGCTGATCCTAGAAACAGCCTCCCTATCCCTTTGAGATCCAAGGCTATCACCATCAGGTCTCTCGAACATAGTTCAAGCAGCGGGACAGCGCTAACTCCCTTCGTCAATATACATGCCCTTGGTTTCGCCGCCTTGGGGTCCCTGTAACAAAAAATAACAGCCCCCCCTAATCCCCTAATGGTATCTCGAACTAACCATGGTTCTTGGATTAGCGAGATACCTGTATGCCTCGCAGCCATGCCCCTCTGCAAAACTGCAGAGGCGCCTTTGCTGTGATGCAAGTTAATGTGGGTAATGGTTAGACCCGGAGCAGTCATTTAGGTCTGCTCCCGATCCTCCTGCGTCTCAACAGGCTCCTCCTGTCCCTGGCCGGCAACCCTGAAGTTGACCTGTCCAAAGTGATAGAAGGGCCTGTTGTTGAGGGCCGAAAGGGCCCTCGTTTGGGACTCAGGAATATACATGATTAGGAGATGCCTAGTGCCTCCCAATTTGTCCACTTCCTGAGGCTTTTCGTGCCTGACAATTCGCCAGGACGCAGTCTTCAATGAGGGGTTGAATCCCTCCAACCGACGGAGCACCTCAGACGGGTCTTCCGGTTTGCCCGGGAACCACGCCGTAGCTCTAACCATCTTTTGGAGCAACTCAACTCCACCCACCTTAAGGGACGCACCTTCCCACGACTCCGTCTCGACCACCGCTTTGAGTAGCCAAGCTCTAGCCGCTGGGTCGGCTGCCACAAATACAAAGACCCCTCCTCTGCAGAAGGAGGTCACAAATTTTGGCCATTGGTCTGGGGACACTTTTCCAAGCGCCCTCCAGGTAGCCTCCCTGAAGATCTCAAACTGCTCCACCGTGAGCAATGAGTCCGGGTAGTTGGTGTCAGCCACCACCACCGTCAGGGGGTTGGTCCTCTGAGCGGCCGTCAGTCCAGCTCCCGACGACTCTCTGTTCGTCGGCTGCTGGGCCGACTTGTGCCTCTTCAAAGGCCCAGCCACCTCCGGTGGGGTGCCCTCCGAGCCTCTACCTCTCTTCTGGGCCTCAGTGCTGGATGTCAGCCCCTCAGCTGCCGACGCTCCAGCTCCCGCAGCTGCTTCCCTAGCCTGCCGCACTTTCCTCCTCAGTCTCCTTTTCTGGGAACCGTTGAGGCTGTTTTTCTTATTGGAGGGCCGATTGGCCTCTCCCAGTACCATGGCCTCGTTCAGAAGGACCGTCGATCCCTCAGCTCCCAAGGGAGCTGTGGGCACAGCCATCAACTGAACTTGGCTTGCCGGAGAGACAGATAGAGGGGTAAGGGTTAAGTTGGGCCCGTAAAGGCCCAACCCCTCACCTCCCTCCGCCACCTCCCTTCTTCCTCCTTTCTCATTTTTTGTATTTTGAGTATCCATAATTGATCCCACGAGAAGCTAGGGAAATAAAGGTCCGCCCCTGCAGAGCCCCGCATGCAGGGGTAAGACTGTAATTACTCGGGGAGGTAGTCCGGTGTCCCCGAGAGGCCGTTAAGACACCTTCGTAACCCCTAGGTGCCAAAGTGCCATGAGCACGATCGCTCTACACCCACGGCTTAGGGGGGTGGTCACATTGAGTGAACCACTCAATGTGCAAATATCCGTTTGAAAACCACCATAACAAAAACGGAGAGCTGTTTCTTAGTCGCTATGTGGGCCGCAGGCCATTCCTGTCCCGATTACAAACTGCAAGTCGGTCCGGGAGGGGCCTCGACCCAGGGATCCAGAAGGCCCGTGTTAGCTAGGCTCTTTCACCCTTCTATCATACCGTACTCACGCATGCCAGGAGAGCCCGTTTATAGGGATCCTTTTTCTCTCACCCAGGAGAGCCCGTTTATAGGGATCCTTTCATTCATATCCATACGCATGCAGGCCGAGGTCCTTTTGACCCCTATGTCCCACATGCTTAAGCCTCCCCACCAACTACAAGGTGTTACAGCCCCCAGGGGAGGTAAACTTACTAAAATCAATTACATTTTTTGGAGTTTTAAATTTTTTCCAATTTATTTCCATGTTTTAAATTTTAACTTTAATTCTTTGAAGTTTTATGAATTGAATTTTTCGGAATGCTTTCAAATAAAAAAAAATAAAAAAAACACACTATTGTTGCACACATTTACTTTAAGTCACTTTTTGGAATAGAAATGAGTCTTGCTGCAAAAAACGTGGAATTCAAATTATTGCTGCGCACTCCCGAGATATTCTCTGGACATCTGTTTTTCGACAACTTCGCATTCAAAATACAATACTTTCGAATAATTTTCAATCGGACTTTTTGTGTAGGGCAATTTCTCTACTTTTTTCGGTTTGAATAGGTCACTATTTTTAAATAAATTAGGCTCCAGCCGCCCTCAGAATAATAAACTACAAACTCAGGCCTCGGTCTCAAAACACACTATTGACACTATTTGACACTTTTTTCAAGCGATGACGCTGCTTTGCTACTATTTTGAAAAAAAATACACTAAAGACACTATTTTCCAATCCAAACACGAATTTATCAAGCAAGATAGATTTTTTGAGAAATAAAAAATTGACAGATTTTTGCAAAAGGAAAAAGAAAATATTGTCTGAAAAGTTTTAGTTTAATTCAGCTTTTAATAAGAAAGATACTGTAACGTTTGTAAAGGCCTGGAAAGTTCTATCGACAGGATAATTTTCTTCCTATATTAAAAGAATTTAATCATTTTGACGTAAACAACAGATGCGATAAAAATGTTCACACAAAAATGTTCATGTATAAAAAAGTTATACTAAGATACAGTTTACTTTTTCGTAATAACGTGCATCATTTACGATAAAAATAAGAAAATTAATTCTCATGAAAAAAAATTCACTGCATCTCTCAATGTATAATAAAATATTAGTGGCAAATGGATTACTATAGATTATAAACGGCAATAATTGCCGAGCAAATAGACGATTTAAAAATTTGTTATCATATTTCTTGAAAACTGAAAGATTGGTAATTACTGCCACTATTCTATGTATCATTCATTTTTTTAAACTTTGTAAAGCTTATATAATAATAAAAATTAATATTATTCGTAGTATTTATCAATTTGAAATTTATATGCTTATGTTAAAACGAATAATTCACAATTTATTTTATAAATAACATTGCTTTTAATTTATAAAATAAAAAATGTATTACGGCAATATAATTCACAAATAAGTTAAGTGTTAAACAAAATTTAAGAGCTGATTATAATAAAGTGAATTATGATTATATTCACAATTTTTTCAAGATGATAACGATGGCAGAATTTACCTACAAATAAATTATGAAAAATCCATCACTCCTTTAGCTTCAACAGAGAAAAAATATGAAAACGAGCTCCTTATTGAAGGCTGCGTACATCATCCTGTAGTGCCTTCTAATTATTTTCCACAAATATTTTGTAACATTATTCAAATATAAATAACATAGAAAAAAGAAGTAGTTTGTGTATTCTGTTTCGTAAAAAAAAATTAATAGGCGCGCGCCTTGGTGCACGCAAGACTACTAGTATCAAAAAACAACACGTCATTCTACGTTACCCTGCCTCTAATAAAGATTATTAAATCGAATTATCGTTTGTCCATATTATGCAAAATGTCGGTGTGGAAAAATCCACGGAATGCTAGCCTGGCGCTATCCTGGCACTGTCTGGTTTTGCTACGTCTTTGACTTACAGCTATTTTAGCTAGTTTCTCAGCCGAATTACGGTTTATACTTAAACAAAAATCACAGAAATGAATTCAGAAAATTAAAACAAAAGATTTACAAAAATTACAAAACGTAATTGCATAAATTATCAAATAACAGTTGAATGCACTGTATTACATATATTTAAGATGATAAACAATAATTATTGAACGTGATTGAAATCATAATCTACAAACTGTATTCTAAACAACGATTTTTATTTAATAAAAGTTTAAAAAACGTTTTCCTTCGAATGAAATATATGCTACAGTTATGATAATATTATATTCATTATAATATGTATAATGAATCTATGTATTATACTAACAATATTGCAGAATATCAAATTTAAATACAAATGATTTATTTAATTCATTTTAATTATTTATGAAATGCGTAAGTATTAATTAAGCCTGATGTAATAATTATTTAAAATAATAAAAAATAATTATTTCGTAGCCTAGTCGCAAGTATAATTATCCAAGCTTTATTATTTACAATAATTTTTTTCACACATTAAACGCTTTTGGTGTTTAAAAATTGTTTATGTTTTATTGAAATAAATGTCACGTTGAAAAAATGATTTTTTATCAAAATAGACGATATGTCTAGAAACTAGTCGATCCGAGCGGTGCATTCCAGTCTAGCCACTGGACAGTCAGTCTGTTGCGCGCCACTGTCATCTCAAGGTGGACTAGACAAAAACAGTACGGCGTAACGAAATTTCTCTACACGGGATATATCGCTTCGTGATAATGTAAAAACCATTCAACTGATACGTGACCTCAACATTTTTACATTCTCATCTCAGTGAGAGGGTATTGCTTTTATATGAAAATTGAGTTTTGCGGAATTCATCAAATTTTAACGTTTTCGGATTTACTGATTAAGAAAAAATTGACTATGTATTGGTGTCTGCCTGTTGTTATCGTTGCTATTAGCTTATGTTTGACTAATGGTTCTGGTTTTGTCCATCGAAAATCATTTTAAAAAAATAAAAAGTTTCATTTTTCAGTAAAACTACACAAGATGAGGAAAAATTGTTAAGAAGAAAAATTGTTTAACTCAAAAAGATCGACAAACTTTCTCCAAACAATTTTTTTTAAGACGCATATAATAATAATACAATACAATGATAATTAACAAAATTGTTTGCCTACATTATATCTACAAATTTTCTGAAAATAATTTTTGATAGGACGCGTAGTTTTTGTTTTAATCGTGAAAAATATCCATAAAAATAATCAAATTAAATTTTAGAGAAAACGACACAAGGTACAAAAAAATGTTTACTAACAAAATTATTCGCCTAAGTTAGATCTAAAAATTTGCTAGTGACTTTTTTTATGGGATGCGGACTTATTTTTAATTTTAAAAACAATACAATGAAAATACGTTTCTTTCAATACCAATGCACATTATAAATTTTAACAATATACATTTTTCGAAATAATAGATTTTTAAGGGCAGCTGCGAATAAAGATTAATGCCAATAAGCAAATATAAGAGTAATCATGAAAACTAAAATGTGTACTTTATTTTGCAATAGCTGAAAAAACAGTCCCGGACCGAGGTACAGACATGAATATAACAATATATAATAATAATAATATATAATATATAATATATATAATATATAATAATAATTATAATAATATACATGTGATATGATAAAGTTCAACATCATATAGAAAAGTTCGCGTTTCGGAAAAAATGTAATCGAGTGCGAGGCTTTAACAAAAGATAATTCACAATCACCAAATTACAGTTGTAAATGGTTTGGCACATATGTGAAGGAAGTACAAAGAGCGAGCACGTAGCGCGAGGTAAATACATTATTGAGCGCAAAGCGCGAGAACGAACAGACGCGCACCCTAGGCGCGCTCAAACTTACGCACAGCGGACAGATGTTTTTGTTAATAAACACGTGCTACAAACGACATCCATTATTTTAAGTGTATATATATATATATATATATATATATATATATATATATATATATATGTATAGACTGTACGTTGTCACCTCAAAAATATATATACACTAGACGTTGTCGCCTCATATATAACGTTGTCACCTCCGAAAACGGAGGTGACAACGTTTTGCCTATTTTTCGATGTAAATCCATTTTAGATGGTCTTTCATTGCATTTGGCGAAAAAACGTTCGGAGGTGACAACGTTCATCCTTTATCAGCAGTATCGCCTACCTAGTTCAGGTATATATCACCGGCGCTAGTGTCGCCATACTAGCAGATACAAGCTGTACGTTCTCACCTCCAGCATATATAACTCCAATCACAGGTAAGAGGCACACCTTCCCACCTCCGTGATTTGGCAACACTGCATTTACTCTCAGTGAATTGGCAGGTGCCTTTCGCCGGCCGAAATTTGAAAACTGTCAAATAGTAAGATTCAATCGTGAATATAAAAGCTTGAAAATGGTTCAATTTTTATAAAAATGAGTATCTTTATGTTTTTGAGGCCACTGAATTTAAATTTGGTATCAGAATTCCAAAATTCACAAGGTTTGATACCAAAATTTGAAAATCGTTGAATTTGTATGCAAATGAGTATTTGTAAGTTTTTTTAGGTCGCTGAGTCCGAATTTGTTATCAGACTTCAAAAATTGAAAATGAAGGATATAATATCGCAAATAAAATGTTTTTTAAGAGGTTTGAATTTGATGAAAATTAGTATTTATACGTTTTCAGGGTAGCTGAAGAGAAATTTCGCTCTAAAATTTGCAAATTTTAAAATTCTAGAGATTTTTTGGGGCTGCTGAATACAAATGTGAAAGTAAATTTTTTTCAAACTGTTTGTTTTTTTAATTAATCTGTTTCACTTGAAATTTTAAGTTCTTTTTTTCTTGTTGGGAATTAATTTTCTTGACTGAAAATGTTACTGCTTGGTTGAAAATTATTCCGTTTTGGTTGACGATTCAGCTATTTTGTTCAAAATTGGTCGTTTTTTAGTTTAATTCAACTATTTTTGTCTTCAAAATAAAATCTCTTTTGGTTGAAATACGACCTATCCAACATATTTCAACAGCATATTTCATTAGGAATACATTTTTTGCAGAAAAATCAAGTACTTGGTTTATAGTTGAACTACATTGTAAATAATGAATTTTTTTGGTTGAACGTACAAGGTTTTAATTTGAAATTCACCTAATTGGTCGTAAATGAACAGTTATGTAAAAAATTCGTCTTTTTGGCTAACAGCTTGAGAATTTATGGTTTTTTGAAAATTCATGTTTTTGATTGACAATTGAACTATTAATTTGAAAATGTGACTATTTTGTTAAAATTCCTTTTATTGTATGTGGACAATTCAAATATTTTGTTATAAATGTACTGTTTTGTTAAAAATTAATAATTTTGGTTTATTCATTTGAAAATGTAACTATTTGGTTGACAAAATTTTTTTTTCAATTAACTTTTTGAACTGAAAATTTAGTTATTTCACGTTGGGTTCAAAATATATCCCTCACAAATTTGTGATTCAACTTTTTGGTCGACAATTAATTTTTTTGGAAAATTCGTCTTTTTGTTATATGTAAGATTATTCTTGTTTGTTAAAAAATCATCCTTTTGTTTGAGGATGCAACTATTTTGTCAAGAATTTGTAATTTTCCATTGGAGTTAACTGGTTGATAATTTGCTTTTTTCCGTTCAAAATATGTTTCTTCAACTGAAAATTTAATTATTCCATTTTTCGTTGAGAATTTATCTATCTTTTTTTTTTAAATTCTTTTGTTTTTGTGGAAGAAAAATTGTTTTAGCTAAAAAGTTTCACTCCACTTTCGGTTGAAAATATATCGCTTATAAGTTAAAAATTCAACTATTTTGTCGTAAATGAACTTTTTTCTTAAAATTTCATATTTTTTGTTGAACATTAAACTATTTATTTCATAACGTGACTATTTGGTTGGAAATTAATTTTTCTTTTAATTATCTTTTTATCTGAAAAATTATCTATTCCACTTTTGGTTGAAAATTTATCTCTTTAACAGTTGAAAATTCTGCTATTTGGTCGTTAATTGCCTTTTATGATGAGAAATCATATTTTTTGCTGAAAATTAAACTTTTTTCGCAAATGTAAGTATTTTGTCGGAAATTCTTTTTTTTTAACTTGATTTTCTTATCTGAAAATATAATTATTGCACTTTTGGTTGTAAATGTAGCCCTCATATTAAACTGTAGCCCTAATTGTGATTCAACTATTTGGTAGAAAATTCATGTATTTTCTTGAAAATTCTTTCTCTTGGTTTTAACATTAACCTTGTTTGTTAGAAATTCATCAGTTTGTTTGAGGATTCTACTATTTCGTCAAAAATCCGTAATTTTTCATTGGATGCAACTGGTTGATAATTCTTCTTTTTTGTTGAAAATTAATTTTTGTGTATTCAAATTTCAACTATTTGTAGTAAATTGATTTGTCTTTCAATTTCAATTTTCAAAATTCATCTTCTATGGAAGAAAAGTAATTTTACATGGTTGAAAATTCATCTTTTTTGGCTGAAAATAATCTTGTTGGATCAAGTTCGTCTTTTTGGCATGAAAATTCAACTCTTTGGCTTAGAATGCAACTACTCAATTTTTTTGACGATAATGTTGGCACTTAATGTATCGACAAGGATTACCATATCACTTTTTTATCTGAACTTGCTCCTTTTGGTGAAAAATATGAGCATAATTTTTCTTTCAGAATTCGCATTAAAAATATTAATACATTCACAATTATTTAAAAAAACTAAGAATCGTATCGGAAAACGAAAAACACCTCTAGATTCGTTTCCGAAATATCTAGATGCCGTATTTTTTCGTTCCTTGTTTAAACAATTTTCAAACAATCACATTATTTTCTATTGTTCTGCAATTGTTATAAACAAAGTAATTTTCGGAATTAAAAATGGACAATACTATTGCATTCCTTTTGAAAATATCTCGATGCGACTTTTTTTTCTAAGCATTGGTTGAACAATGAGGACATATGTTGCTTAGCGTACATTTGATGTGTGCCTGTAGATATGTATTTGAAACATGCAGGCTTTTTCATTTCGGATTGAACCATTTTTAATTCGGAATAAACACAAGAGGTCGTTCAAGTATTACTGCATTTTGAAATTCTCTAAAGTGAAAATGTACGCTCATAAATAAAGACCTGAAATGACATTTTTTTCAAAGTATATGCTTTCAAAATATATTTTATTATAATTATTTTTTCTTGGAATTTTTCACCAAATTTTATTTTACAAATTCATACTTTTGAAGTTGATAAATTTTTTGCACCGTAGAGGTTTTTGTTGGGGCTTTGTTTTTTGAAATATTTTTTTCCATAATCCATTTTGAGAATGTATTAAAAATAGAACAAATTATGAATCGAGGCCTTTAAAATCAGAATAACTGGACAATCGTCCAATATCTGGAATGACAATGAAGTTGAATAAACAAACAAAAAGACGTTTATAAGAACCTAGTAATATAAGAAGACTATGAATTTTTATAATGATTTTGTTATTTAAATTGATTTTATGGGTCTTCAAAGTTGAAAAGCTTCGAATTTTAGAGTAATAAATTAGATCGAAAATTTCCTAACTGGAACCCAAACTGAAAAGAGATTAATTTTATTGTTCGAGAACTCCGGAATTATATTAGTGTAGTAGCACTATTTATAATGTCCAGTTTCAATAGCTCAGGTACACCCACCTCATCACCTAGTCTACACCGCACCGGTTGCTCTTCTGAGCTCTCTTTCGCCGACCCTTACCTGCGGGGGGTCCTTTGTACTAATGAGGAGTGAAATACGTAACATGATTTTTTTTAATTTTACAATTAATAATTTAATAATATTATATTAGGAATCTATGTTTTTCGGCGATTCCACCGATATGTCACTTGTGGTAAATAGTCAAAAATTAGAATCTTTCCAATCCACCCCGTGTTGGAGCAACCTTCATCGAAATCAAATTTAGGACGTCTGAAAAATATTTTAATTATCACTTTTCTTCAACTTATTTGTCACATAAATATATGAAATCATTTTATTTTTATTTCGAAATGTAATTTCAAAAACTCAAAAGTAAGAAAAATGTGAGATTTTACACAAGTTTCAAGTCCATATCTGTGGCAAACTCCAATATCGTGACAAGTAGACTAGTGGAAATAGCTAATCAATTAACAACAACTCCGAAGGTCTTCAGAAAAATTGTACGTTTTTACATTCTCATTCTAATGAGAAGGTATTGGTTTTATGTAAAATTTGACATAGTCGGTTTTCATCAAATCTCCACGTTTCGAGACCCCCTGAGCTAGAAAAAACGATTTTTACGAAGGTGTCTGTCTGTCTGTCTCTCTGTCTGTCTGTCTGTAGCCACGATAACTTTCGAAAGAATGATCAGATTTGATTGAGCTTTGGCACACTTTTTTATGGCCCAAAAATAGAGAACGAGTTCGTTAACCAGCTATTTTGGATGAAAATCCAAAAAGTGAGCATATTTTGAAAATTTTTGAGACCACTTTTTTGGAAGATTTGAAAATTCTATGTGCGGTTATTAGTAGTACGCAAAATGACGAACAAAATATTCTTATGACTTTTCGTGATAAAAAAAAAAAAAATTACTGGAGTTATAGCATTTTCAAAATTCCAAAAAACAAACGAAAATGAACATTTTAAGCCGAAAAACGCACGATATGAAAAAAAGTCAAGAGCAGAAAAACGTTGATTCCTGAACACCCTATAATATTTTCATAACAACTTTTTGAATTTTTTGAAAAATAAAAAATTCAAATTTTGATCGCACAAAAAATTAATGAAAAATCAAAAAAGCCATTTTGCTGTAAAACTATGCAAGATACCAGAAAATATCATCTCACCAAAATTGTGCACCTAAAAAAGATCTACAAATTTCTTATCATTCACTTTTTGATATGACGCGTAGTTTTTGTTTTATTCGTAAAAAACAGCATTGAAAATAGAAAAATCAAATTTTCAGACGAATATTACCAGCTACGAAAAAATGACTAAAACAAAATTTGTTCATCCAAGGAAGAGGTACAAATTTATTGTGACTCATGTTTCGATAGGATGCGTGGTTTTCGTTTTATTCGTGAAAATAACATTGACAGTAAAAAAAATCAAATTTTTGAAAAAACAATGCAAGGTACGAAAACATATAAATGAACAAAAATTGTGCATTCAAAAGAGACTTACACACCCGTAATCAATTTTTGTGGTAAGAATATATTCAAAATGAAAAATTTAACTTTTTTGATGAACGGCACAAGCTAAAATAAAATGTTAACTAATAAAATTTGTCGCCTAAATTATATAATTATTTTTCATTTCAAATCAAATACAAATTTAGTAATTTGTATATGAAGAACATATAACACGAAGCACAAAGTGCGGGCTCAGTGTATTTACCAAATCGCACGCCGTAAGTGCGCTCAAACTTTTTTGTTTCTATCATACGGTTCAAATGATTTTCAAATCAAATATCGAGCGCGAAGCGCGAGTGTCTGGATGAGAATGTGTTCCTTAAGGTCGATAGAACCTTGAGTAAATAAAGTTCCTTTTCAGTCTAAAATAAAAATAAATTTAACAATCACTTAATATGTAGAGGTTTTGATAATTTTATAATATTTGCAAACAAACTTTTTCTTTTCATCGATGTCGAACACGAAGTTCAAAAATCTAGAGGAGCCTAGCGTAAAGCGCGATGCAAATACGCCCGAGCGCGTAGCGCGAGGTGAACACATAATCGAGCGCGAGATAAATATATGATCGAGCGCGAAGCGCGAGATCCAACAGTCGCGCGCCCTAGGCGCGCTCAAACTTGCGAGCGAAGCGCGCAATGAGAATGTGCCCGCGTAGCGGGCAGATTTTTTTTTTATGTTGAACATAAAATAAAATTTTGCATAACGTCATCGGGTCGGCAATTTGCTTAAAACAATTAAATTGCAAAATTTTCCCCTCGTTGTTCCCCGAAAATTCAAAACATTTTGCAAACTTGAGTGAGTAAATATATATACTCAAGTCTCTATCCTGTATCAAATTTGCAAAACGTTCATGATGCGGCCACGTTATTAATTATAAACAAATTAATATTTTGTTAATCTCTCCTGAGCGAAAATACCAAAGATTTTTCAAAATGTTGTTTCTGCTTTTATACGTTGAGAAAAGACTATTGTATGATTTGCAAAACTAAATACATTTCGCAAATTATCGTTTTTCAAGTTGTTACATTTTTTGCCATTCGACTACTAAAATTTCAGCGGAAATTCCGAAGGTTGCGTTTCGCGGTACCAATTGTTAGAGAGGTTGGGATCTGAAAATTATGAAATTTGCAAAACGTTGCTCGGCCGGCAATAGTGATTCATTCGAGCGACACGATCCGAGAAACGACCAAAAATATTTTTGTTCATCGCCTTGACAATCGAGCTGTCATCTCATATCGTCTCGTTAAAATGAACTTCTTGTCAAATCGATCGATCTGACCGAACAACCGAGAAGCTGGTTTCCAAAATTTTTAATATTGCCATTATTAGATGAATATAAATAGAAAATGAGTTGATGGACGTAAAAAAGGCCTTTTCTCAAGGTTAAAGCTAACTTTTACCTTTATATCTGAGCGATATTAAAAAAATATACAATTTTGTTTTATAAAATACATCAGACTCTTGGACTAGAGAAACTTCATCAAATTTTTCGTTAAATTAAAAAAATCTAAAAAGTCTTTGAAGTTTCGTAGTTTTTAGAATTTATATTTTCTATGAAAAAAAGTTTATTCCGAACATATTTTTATACAGAGGTCCAACTATCTACAGTGAAAGATATGTTTGAAACATTTTTTGTAGCGTTTTGATTACGGCTTCTTGCATATCCTTGGAAGTTGAGGAAATCATTGATCTCATGGCATTGTGAAGTGAAGTCACCAAATCGGTTTAAGACAAAATATGTTCTTTTTTATGTTGTTTTTAAGGGATTTTAGTTGACTCATATTTTGCTATTTGAACAAAAAAAGGTTTTGACTAAGATATGAGTATTACAAATTTTTAAGGTGGTAATGTATTTTACAAAAAAAAAATCGTTGCCGTTTTTCTGAAACTCTTCAACCTTCATTTTCTCAACGAGGCCACCTTTTTATTTTTTCTTGATTTTCTTTCTAAGTTGGTATTAATAGGGTACATT
Organism: Andricus curvator; assembly: GCA_932195095.1. Lineage (NCBI taxonomy): Eukaryota > Metazoa > Arthropoda > Insecta > Hymenoptera > Cynipidae > Andricus > Andricus curvator. The sequence continues at coordinate 7,158 of CAKNYM010045870.1, read as the reverse complement.
TATCGAAAAAATCATTTATCTTGTGCCTACATCTTAAAGAAGAGAAAATTGAGTTTATTTCAATAGAAAATAAGAATTCGTATTTTTTCAATAACGAAATGATATTTGAAAAAGTGAAGTTCTTCCACTTGAAAATTGTAAAAAAAAAGTTTGCAAATACTTTTCTTCTCTGGCCTCTTTTTCTGGAAATTTTCGCTAAAAATGCAATAAATTCGGTTACAACTGTCTTTTTCTTGTAACAATGCAATTTTTTAATACTTCGTAAACAAAATTTTTTCAACTTATAGATTTACACATTACATTTTTTTAGAAAATATTACAAAATATAATGTTTTAATTGCTCCAATTGAATTTAATTTAAAAAAAACAATTGTAGCCCATTGGATTAAAATAATATTATATCAACATGACCAGTAAGAATGTTTTAATTGTTTTAATGTCATTCAATTGAGAAAAATACAACTACAGCCGATTTGAATAATAATAACTTAAGCGAACATTTTGAAAAAGAGGCAAGATGAAGAAAAGGTCTAAGAAACTATTTTTCCTAATTTTTCAAGTGGCACAACTAAATATTATGTTTCGAAACGATTTTGTGACTTCAGCATGCACGCTTTACAGCCTTTCCGATTTAGAATGTATTCGGTCTAAATGCTACTTTATTTTGTTGTTAAATTTAGAAAAAGTAACATTTTTCATCTTGAGAGACTGAATTTCCTTTTTGCTTCCTCGTAGAGGAAGCTTTGTAATGGTAACATTTTCCAAAATTTTTAAATTAATTCAATTTAACCCTCCCTAATTTATTTATCTAATACAATGTTCTAAGCAATTGTCCGGATGTGTGTGTGTGTGTGGATGTGTGTGTGGATGTCACGCTTTTTTGTGAACACGATAACTAGAAAACGGTTGCAGATAATTCGATGAAATATGGAGGGCTTATTTTCCTCACTAATATCTTAAAACTGACCAAAGGATTTTTAAAAATATATATTGCATTCTTTTTAGCACTGAATAATATGTTAAAAATCGGATTTTCATAGAAAACTTTCTTTATTCGCATAATTCAAAGCTGATGCAAGAATATAAAAGATTCCTTGGTTCGAGACGAATCAATTGACATATTAAATTAATAAATTTCATCAAAGAGTAGGGAAGTTATGGTTATTTATACCTATATTTTGAAAATCGGTTTTTTATAGTTGAACTTTTTTCATTCACATAATTCAAAGTTGATTCAAGAACAGAAAAGATGTGTTGATTCGAGACGAATCGATTGACCTATAATATTAATACATTTCATTGAAGAGTAAGGAAACTATGGTAATGCATAATATTTGAAAATACGGTTTTTTTAAGTAAATCTTTTTTCTTCAACATAATTCAAAGTTGATGCAACAATATGAAAGATTCCTTGGTTTGAGACGAATCGATTGACCTTCCATATCAATACATTTCGTTGAAGAGTAGGGAAGTTATAGTAATTTATATATTTTTCAAATCATTCTTTATAGTAAAAGTTTTCTCATTCTCGTAATTTAAAGTTGATGTGTGAATAGAAAAGTTGTGTTCATTCAAGACGAATCGATTGACTTATAACATTGATACATTTTACTGAAGAGTAAGGAAGTTATGGTAATGCATAATATTTGAAAGCACGGCTTTTCATAGTAAAACTTTTTTCAATAACATAATTCAAAATTAATGCAAGAACTGAGAATATTCCTTGATTCGAAGCGCATCGATTGATCTGTAATAATAATACATACTTTATTGAAGATTTGTCAAGTTATGCTCATTTATAATATCTGATTCATCAGTTTTAAACACAAAAACTTTTTTCATCGACATAATTCAAAGTTGACGCAGGAATAGAAAAGACTTCTTGATCATAAATTCTCAAATAGAGTAATTCTGGCCATTTTTGTAAGGAAATCATAAAGCTGGGAAAGGGATAGGGCGCGAGAGAACTTTTCCTTTCCCTTTTCCAGCTCGAAAAATTATTATTTCGAAAACAAGATTTGATTTGTCTGATTTGTCTTTGTATGTAAAACATTTTTTGTATTATTTTGTAATTTTGTATTTTTTGTAAATTTCTATCTTTAAATTGAGCAAATGAAGACTTTGGTTTGTATATTATTGAAAAAATAACTAATGCTTCCTCTATGAGGAAGCAAATATATTTTCTAACGGGAAGCAAAGTGCTCGTGAAATGAGCACCATATAATTATAAATACAAACAAAGTGGAAACACTCGAGATCGAAATCACAGCTAGTTTCAAACTAATAATATTAATCTTCGATTTACTGTATGAAAATAATAATGTAGAAAGTGGCTTACTACTTTTTTTTGTCAAAAAAAGATTTATTTCATTGAAAGTAATGTTTTCTAAGATTCTTAAAAAAATCATATTTCCATTAAAACAGGCTTCAAAGAGAGTACAAATTAATTTTTCGGCTTCTCATTTCTTTGAAAAATATAAATTTGTTTGAAATTTATTGAAATTGAAAAATTATCCAAAATGCATTTTAAAATTATTGAATTTCTTGCTAAAAGTGATAGAATGTAAAATTTTAATTATATTATGTTTAAATGCTTATCAATAATACTTCTTTTGGCTGCTGGTCTGCACTATCAGAAAAGGCTCTCTTGTATTCCTCAGCATGGAATTTTTTTAAATATCAGGTAGTTCCAGTTGCATTCCCATCCATTATTTTCATTATAATTTCCAACTTTTGTGCAGAGCAAGCCTTACATTTCGCGAACTTCTTTTTATCCGTGTATCCGCATTCAAAAATACTTCCTAGAACTTCCTTTCTCCTTCTTTTTGTCACTGATTTCGATTCAGATGAATCGTCATCAGTCATCAGTTCATTACTCAGAAGATTGAATTATATAATATATTCAAAAATATATCTCAAATGAATTTCGAATGATAATTCTTATTGTTTATATAAGTTTCTTATTTTAGATTTTACTAAGAATACATTATTATTAGTATTTGTATTATTTTTCAGTATTGTTCCTTATTTAAAATTAGATATGTATCCACCCCGTAAATTTTCTTTTCCCTACATAGCTTGTATCTTCTGCCATCCTTCTCCAGATTGTGTTTAATCGTTAAATTAAAAATTTAAGATGAACAGATTTAACGCTAAATTAAACGTTAAATCCAAATAATCTTTGGCAGCAGAGCTCTGTCACTGAAAGGCTGTCACAAGTGACGTTTCTCGATTATTTTCAAGGACCTCGTTCGATGTCTTTCGAAAAATGAGACGATGATTCGAAATTTAACAAATGAATACACGAGATAATCGTTCGAAAAAAGGGGCTGATAACGAACGACGTCGAGTGAAACAGTTGAGTTTCTCGTGTCGATGTGAATCACTTGCCGGAAATAATAATAAAATTGCAATTAAGCAAATCAGTTACTTTTATAAACTAGCGAAAAATTACAAACATTTTACAAATCGTATTAAGTGATAAGCAACTTATTACCAACATCATATTACATTTGCAAACTGTTTCCAATTGGAAACGTTATGAATTATAAACGAATTATTATTTTGTTTATCACTTCCGAGTCGAAATCTAACAAATATTAAATTTGCAAAACGTTGCGCTAATCGTACTGAGTGATAATTAACTTAGTGCTAACATCATATTAGATTTGCAAACTGTTTACTACCCTGAAACATTGATAATGATAAACAAACTGATATTTTTTTATTTATTCCCCAGATTAAATTCTCAATGTGTTGCACGAGGATTTTCTCTTACTATTGAAGGGTGCTATACAGTTTGCAATAGATTTACTGTTTTTTTATTGGATTAATAATGTGGCACGAATACATTGCATTATATATAATTTTTGAGGTTTTTTGAAGGTTTCTCGTTTCTCTGAAAAAGTTTTCGAAAGCAATAAAATAATTGCCGGTGTAGAAAAAAAAGGAAACCTTTGAAAAAAACGAGGAGCAATATACAATTAATGAATTGCGTGAACATTTTTTTAAAGTGAATATTCTTTTAAACCATTTTTGTACACTGTTAACAATGTTTGCAATTTTAATATACATTTACTATTCATTTGTATAGTAAATCTAAAAACTCGGTCTATGAAATAGTAATTGAGAGGCTGCATAGTAAATTTGATATACATGTATACTGTTCAACTCTTAAAAATTTAGGTAATTTCACTCTACGCAAATTAAAATTAATTTTGGCAGTAATTTTAAATTCTAAATAATAAAGCATAATACTTTTTTTCTAGTTAAACATGAAATATACTGGGTTTCAGGTGGAAAAGTTCAATTGAGCGAATAAATAAGAGACCTAACCTAAAAGCAGCGGTTTTTTCGTTAAAATTCTAACATTTACAGTGAATTTTGAAGAAAATCCCACCCGTACGTTGCACTTTGAATATAAATATGATTTTAGTCGATGAATTGTAGGTTATTACTTTAGTATTAAATATTTGACAAGATTTGTGTGCATCAAAGAACTTTCAACTTTCACGCACTTTGTTTTACTATACATGTCTATTAATTTGACAAGATGATGATATATTAAATTTACTACACATATATGCATATTGCTTCCATTACATTTATAGTAAAATCGCTATAGAAATTTCTATCAGTGTAAGGTGATCGGAACATGATTAAAATCATTAATTTAATTTTAATAAGTTTCATTACTTTCGCTTACTTCATGGATTTTTTAACCTACAGCCAATTGTTCAAACAATTTTTACTGGTTCGAAGAATTATTATCTTTTTTCATCGCAAAGTAATAGCATTTACTTGATGATATGAACTAACTAATACAATGTGAATACCCATTTCTGTACATTTATAAATAAGAATAAATAAATATAACAAGTATGTTCAGAGGTGGATGTTCACAATTATTAATTAGGCCAAAGCATTCAGGAATGCTAATAATTCGCGTTTATAACATAATACGTCGTTTGAACAAGTACATATTGCTTGAACAATAAAAGACCACTTGCTTTTATTTTCTTTGTGAAAAATAACATTGAAAAGAAAGATTTTAATTTTTGGAATAATGACGCAAGATCGAATTAAATGCTGAATGCTAAATTTTTTGCCTAAATAAAATCTAGAAATTTTCTCTAATCAGTTTTTGATGAGGCTCGTAATTTGCGTTTTAATGGCAACAAATTACATTAAAAACCACAAATTTGAATTTATGAAAAAACGACACAAGCTAGGTACAGTGAAATTCTTAACGGCAAACACTTTCACGCAAAACAGAAGTCCCGGGCGCAATCACCAAATTACAGATCTTAAAGGTTCGATCTGTAATTGTAAACGGTTTATGCACAAACGCGGCGGAAGAACAAAGACTGAGCGCAAAGCGCGAGACCTAAAAGAAGCGCACCCATGCAGCGTGCAGATTTTTAAAAATAATTTTATTATTAATAATTTATATTGTATTACAGTACGTCACAAAAACATATAACATTCTTATTTATTTAACTTTCATGGCATTTATTTATGTATTTTTTGGCACTGATTCGGAAATTTGACATTATTTATTTCGTAGTAGCAATATTTTCGGAGATGTTTAAAATTCAATGTTAAGTGTCACATAAAAAACAAAAAATCATGCTGCGTAAACATCAGGTCATTTTCGCTTTTTAAACCTGTTTTTATGAAAAACGCGAGAAGATAGAACATTTTCGCCTTCAGATACGTATTCTAAAGAAAAAATACTGGAATGTCCAATCAATTATTGATAAAAATAATCTTTTCACTCCATGAGTGCTCCATGAGTTCTCTCTTTTTTAGATTTCTTTCATGATAATGGATTATGAAACCGTCCGATTGAATAATCCTCATGTGCGATTCTATTTTTTCAAAGGACTGCGTGATATCTAAAACTTATATGGAAATTATATCACGTTTATTATTATTTCAAGGCAACTATACGTACTTCAAGTTTTGAACATTCAAATGACCGAAATATTATATCACTAATAGTTGTCGAGTTTCACATGCTGAGTTATGGCTTTAGCTGAAGTTAGCATTACTACAGGTTTTTAACTAAAATTACCAGGCACAAAATTTAGTTTTTGCGGCATATATGAGCACTAAATAAGCACTGAATTCCTGAGCCAAGTACAATTTGATTCCACTTATAGTTGCCGAGTGTCACATACAAGAGTCATCTGAATCCAGCATGTCTACACGTTTTTGTTAAAAAAAAGTGCCCGGATTTTGTGCATAGCACGAATCCAGAGCACTTAATTAGCACTGAATTCCTGCGCAAAAGTGAATTTGATACCACTTATAGTTTCCGAGTTTCGCGTACCGGAGTTGTGGCTTCAGCTGAAGCTAGCATTACTACATATTTTTCACCAAAATTACCGGACACAAAATTTTTTTCTGCAGCATAAATTAGCACAAAATAAGCACTCAATTATAACATAGCGCCCATATCGATATGACAATGTTGTGATTCCAACTTCCGGGACTTGAAATGTTTGTATTTTTGGCTAGTTTAACAAAGTACCTAATTTTTTTAATTGCAATTTCAATATTGGTGTCGGTCCTCGTGTGAAAAAATTTGGTGGCGCTGTATTGTTTCTGTCTAGTCCGCCTTGAGTCCACACTGGCGCGCCACAGGCTGACTGTCCAGTGACTAGACTGGGATGTAACGCTCGGATCGACTAGTTTCTAGACAGATCGGCTATTTTGATAAAAAAAATAATGAACAATAATTAAATAATAAAATTATTTTCTATACGATAAACGTCCAATATATAGATTTTCCAGTTCATTGAAAATATAAAAAACTTGTTGTAAAAAAAAATCAAGAAATGAGTTTCCGCAAATCTCTTGTACATACGCCGGATGTCGAACTTCTGATGTAACTTCCTATTATATTGTTGTAACTTTGTCCCGTCGCCTTAATACCTCGGCCATCTAAAAGTTATATTTTCTTCCATTCTGTCGGATATGCAATTCAATTCATTACATCCCAATATTTATTTCAATAAAACATGTACAGTTTTTAAACATTCAAAGTGCTTGATGTGTGAATAAATCATTGAGAATAATAGCGTTTATATGATTTGACTTGCGATTAGACTATGAAATGATGATTGTTTATTATTTCAAATAATTAATACGTTA
>CAKNYM010045869.1:83677-106993 GCA_932195095.1 Andricus curvator | reverse complement strand
CAAAGATATTATAAGCCTAGATGCGGCACGGGGTGTCAGAGTGGGGGAACTATATATATAGGACATCACATTTTCTGCCATATCGAGGTGCTGCCCTCACCGTACTACGAAGTCGAGAGCTGGTTTTCTCATTCTTCGTAAAATATGACGGTAAAGCAGTTGAAAGATTTTTTAAGGTTAGAAAAGCTTGACGTGTATCGCTTCATAAACAAAACACCGCAGTTCCGAATATAATAATTATTAGTGCAATGTCTAGGCACACCGAAATTACATATTTGGAATAAATAATTAAAAATTAATAATGACAGAAGCAGTGATATAATGTTAATAAATAAATTGAATTTTGAGAGTAATACTCTCAAAAAGATAATTATGTTTATATTTTTGTTAAATATTATTATAATTTCTAATACGTTCATGTTTCTATAAATGATAGATACGATTTTTTAAATTATAATTTTGTGCACTTTGAAGTTTAATTTTCATTATTAGTCTGAACAAAAATTTGAGTGCATTTAAGAATGTACAGAATTTTTGCAAATCTGAAGCTTGAGACAGGTTTTTTGCATAGTCTTTCAAACAAATTACAAAAAACGCTCTCAAAAATCGAATTTTTAATTTAAAAAGAAAAACTAAGAAGAAATTTCGAGATAAATCAGGGCTGAAAAAACTTTTCTTTCATAAATATTTTTTGAAATTAAAATAATCAAATTAAATTTTTAATTTTTTTAAATTACAACAAAAATGTTCTCAAAAATCGAATTGTTAATTTTTAAAAAATTTCGAGATAAATTTAGTGCTGATTTGAATCCTGCAAAGTTTGTTTGGAAAATATTATTAGGTTCGAAGAAATTTTACGGAGAAATTCTTGTTCTGTTTGAGGCGCACGTGTTTTTACATTAATTTGTTCATACGATTTTTATTTTAACTTCAAACAATAATTCAATAAAAATCTAAATATTAAACAAAAATTTCTTTGATAGAAAAATATTTTATTATGGTATTCTTAATAAATAAGTGATTTTTATTAAGAAACAATTTTTTTTATTATTAAAATTCTACAATTTTATAATTAAGGAATATTCTAGTTCGGATATTTTATAATCAGGCAATTTTATGTCGGGAATTTTCAAATTCGGTAATATTATAAACTCTGCGGGAATTTTCCAATTCGGAAATTTTATCGTTTTTGGAATGTTATTATACGGGAATTTTACAGTGTCAAGAATTTTATTTTTGGGGATTTTAATGTCGTCCCTAGAAGTACAGCAAATTTTCAGAATTTGAAATTTGCTATTTCATAGAATTATTTTCTTCATTTGTGGTTTTAACATTCTTTCAAGTATGCGTGGAATTTTTAAGTATGAAAATACACTAGAGAAAAAATTGACAATTACATACAATTTGGCATTAAATACCAAATCCCGAATTTTGAAAATTTGCTGTAATTCTAATTTCGATCCTGGATCTTGTCGATTTTCCTACTGTATTTTTTTTAAATTTATCATACAAGCATTTTTAAACCACAAACTCTTATTTATCTTATCTCATTAAATACAAAAATTAAAAAATTCACTGTATGTCCAATTTTGATTCCTGGGTATTGGCGATTTTTTTCCTGGTGCATTTTGGTCACTGGAAAACGAGGGTGAATTAAATAGGAATTATCTCTTAGAAAATAACTGTTTAAAACCCGAAAAAAATAGATACTTTTTTGACCTCTAGGTATGTAAAAAAGTTTTAACTTTAGAAAATTTAAAAACTCTGCAAACAAGAAATTTTTTAAACATTTTTTTAGCGGGAATAACCAAAGTGTATGCAAAGATATTATATATCTTTGCTGTACATATGTCTATCGATTCCCAAAAAGTTCAGTTATTGGTACTGAAATTTCAGTACACACAACAATGGTTTAAATTTTCCCAATATTCTGTCACTAATATATCGCTAAAATGTTCTGCAGATTTCAATTTTTATTTGTATTCTTCTCAATTTTGTATTTAATATAATTTCTATTTTAATATAGTTCAATATGTTATTTGAAAGATCCGACGTTTGTCCTTCTAATATCTTGTAGATTTTTCTATTAAAGAATAAATCTTATGCAAGTTTCATTGTTTAAAAATAAGTAAAATCTAAAACTTTTATTTTCAATTAAATATGAGTCTGATACTTTCAATGAAAATCGAGTGGTTTTATTTCGACAAGTCTATTTCTACTGGAAGTATTAGAGTCTTATTTAATTGAAAATAAAAATTTTAAGTCTTACTTAGTTTTAAGCAATGAATCTTGAATCAGATTTATTCTTTAATAGCAAAATCTATAACATATTATAAGAAGAAACGACAGATTTTTCAAAAAAAAATCTTGAACTATATTACAATTCGAATTATATTGAATAGAAAATTTACAAGAATACGAAATTTTAATTTGATTAGAATTTAATTAAAAAACTAAACATTAAATATTCGAGGGGAGTTAACCACATGCAATTTTTATCTTTATCAGAATTTAAAACTTCAAAGAAATCCAAACAGATTATAATTAATTCAAAGTATTCAAAGAATCCCAAAAAAATCAAAAGCAGTAGGAACTATAAACCTTATAGGGTTCATCTCAGCAACTAAGGCTTCGATTATGATATTACTAAAAACAAATGGTTTGTCGTTGACAAGAATGTTCTTAAACGGTTTTTATGTTATCATGACCCCAAAGTAAAATTCTGAAAGTCCTAGGACCCAATGTTTGGCCAGTTTTGAGAAAACATCCTTTCAAGTTTTCAGGACCATGAGACACATCGTTCGTCGCCAATTTATAGACTTGAGAAATATCCTCTTCCAACTTGTCCGAAATTCCAGGCACACCTGTAGCACACCTGGTTTTGAGACGTAAGGTTCGGGGCTGAATTCCCGCTGCTTGTAGTTTTTTCCAGTTTTTAAAATATTTGTATTAGAAAAAATATCAATATATTCAATTCCCTTCTAATAATTTTTTTCATTTATGCAAACATTAATATTTTAAATGTTTTTTTTCAATGAAAGACTCACTTCTTCGAAATATTGTCGTTTTTTCCAAAAAAATCTTTTGCATGAATTAATTTATTTATTTATCAATAATTCATATTTTTATATTATTTTATTTTTCTATTATTTTTATTCCATTTATATTCTGATTTTGAATATGTTTGCGAAATTTAAACAAATTTATTAAATTAATAACATTCATAGAAAATAAATTTGTTTGCGAAACAAGTTTGAAAAAGCGAACTGTTTTTCATTGAAAAAAGAACATTTAAAATGTTTATTTTTGCATACTTGAATAAAATTTTATCAGAGAATTGAATATATAAATATTTTAATAAATAATAAGTCAAATATTTGGGCCTAGGTATTTCCAAATTTTACTTTGGAGCCAAGATCTTTATTTACCAAAATTATTAATCCACACAGAAAAGACACTACCGCGGGCGCTCCCTTGTAAGACATATATTTTTGTGATTAATCCTAGTCGATTATATCTCAGTAGTATAACTATGTTTAAAAATGTGTATTTTTGTTTTTTTAGAACTTTATAAGTGAGAAATTGAAGTATAATTAAATGTCTCATCGGCAACATGTCCCCAAATACAAATTCGGAAACTGAAATTAAGCAAAAGAATTCCAAAGAATTCAATAATTTTTTTCGAACCGTGAAATGCCCGGGAATTTTTTTCCTCGATTAAAACGGCCATCTGAATTTCTTAGCCTTCTAAAAATTATTATATTCATTGGTATTTTACTGTAAAAATACGAGTTCTACTTTTTCGTATACTTGTGCATAATTTCCGACCAAGGATTGAAAAAACTTTTAATTTGATTTGTTTCTTCAAATTAATTTTTGTGGAACTTTTGTGATAACAGAGAAAACCTATCCAATTAGGGGTTTTAAGGGTTTAAAAATGGTGTTTCATTTTTTTCATAGAGTCCTCTAATAAGTAAAGGTAAAAAACTTGATAGAACCAAAAATATGTACTTCATAGAGATGAACAACTTTTATTGAAATAATTTTCCAATACCAGCAACAATCTTGAAGTAAATCAAGAAAAACACCTCTTTCCCGGTTTTTCGGGTTCACATTTTATACAGCTGGTTTTTAGGTAAGAAGGTGAAGAGTAGGATCACAGGGTCTTTTATTTTCTCAAATTAGTAATTTACGCTACGCCCGACAACTGATATAACCCCTCGTATTAGCCCTTATGTAAAACTTACTTTTAGACATATTAAATAGGGTGATTTTTCACGAAAATAGGGTAATGATATGGTGAAATAAATTCTTTCAAATACAATTAATGTAAATACCATATTGAATGCAATATGAAACACTTTTCATTCTTGAGATTTCAAGTCGAAATATATATTGAATTTTGAACAAACAAGATTAATTTTCTTATCAGAAAGACGAATTTTCAACAAAGTACATAAATTTTCTACCAAGTAGTTGAATTTTCAACTTATAAAGGGTACATTTCTAACCAAAAATGGATAAGTGCAATTTTCAGATAAAAACAAATAATTTTGAACCAAAACACCGAATTGTCAACAAAGAAAGTTAAATTTTAAACCAAAGAGGTGAATCTTGAAAAAATATGAATTTTGAACAAACATGAATTTTCAACAAAATACATTAACTTTCAACATGAAAATATGATTTTTTAACCAAAGAATTAATTTACTACAAAAAATTTAAATTTTCATAAAAATAGTTTAATTTTTAACCAAATAGTTAAATTTAAACCAAAATACGAATTTTTAACAAAAAAGTTAATTTTCAACCTTATACTTTAATTTTCTTTCAAATTGTTGAATCCTTAACCAAACCAGACTAATTTTGACTCAAACAGTTACATTTTTAATAAAAAAGGATTAATTCATAACCAAAAAGATTAATTTTCGATCATAAAGACGAATTTTCAAGAAAATACATGAAAATGCCAAAAAGCTGAATTTTCAACTTATAAAAGGATACGTTTCTAACAAAAAATGGATAAGTGCAATTTTCAGATAAAAAAATTAATTTTTAACAAAAAAACGAATTTTCAAAAAAATAGGTATATTTTCAAACAAACAGATAAAATTTCAACTAAAGTGATAAATATTTAAAAAAAAATGAATTTTCAACAAGAGTTCAATCCAAAAGATGACTTTTTAACCCAGATGATTAATTTTCTAAAAATGGAATAGTTAAATTGTCAACCAAAGGAATTGAATCTTAACGAATATGAATTCTTAACAAACTAGTTCCACTCTGAACCAAAGTCGTTCAATTTGAAAACAAAATGATGAATTTTCCAGCAAAAAGTGTATTACTCTGCAAAAAAAGACGAGGTTTCAACAAAATTGTTGAATTTCAAAGCCAAAAGGATGAATTATCTATAAAACGGTGGAATTTCCAACCCAAAATATATGAAAAAATCGAATAAAATAAAAAATAATTCTATTATAAAATTGTATTGTTTAATTATAATTTATTTAATTCGTAATCAATTACAAAAACATAAAAATTTACGAATTATTGTTTACTTAATATAATAACCGTGAGGGAGGTGGTAGTGATTCTATAAAATTTAACTCTAAATCACTAATTCTACACGCGAGAAATCTACACAATCTTATTTATTAAACAAATTGATTATTTTCAATTTCAACTCAATATGGTTATGAATCCTACACCGTAAAATTCTATACAAAATGATACTTCAAATTTTGTGAATTTAAGTAAACTCTACACAATAAACAAAAATTCAACAAAAAATATTTTAATAAATAATTTTTGGAAAATTTCAATTATTTTGTGTACAAATTTACGGTGTGTAATTTTACAGTGTTGAGTTTACATTTAAAACATTTCATTTGTTTAATAAATATTCTTGTGTATAGAGTTTTCGCCTGTAGAATTAGCGGTGTAGATTTTGCAAAAGTAGAGTTTCATTTAGTAGAATTTCTACTGCCCCTTTTTCAAAAGAACAATTTTCTGCATTATTATAAAAATTGACTTTAGTCAAATAATAGAGTATTTCAAAAAATGCGAGTAATACAATCACAAGTTTAGTAATTATTAGTTACTATTAAAAATTTGTCACTTGCATTATTTATGAACAGTTAATTATAATTACAATATAACTAATCTTTTCCATCAAAAATGTAGCAGCTGAAAATATTTATTACGAAATAATTACATTTTAATTAAACTCAAGCGTACATCTTATCTTTTACACATTTCCTTAGTGCGCAATTTATTCGAATAATTGAAAATAATAGTTTAAAAAATCTTTGATATAAAATTTTTATTTTATATTTTCAAGTATGTACCGACTGAGTATCGGCTATTCGATGGACTTGTTCGGGTGGGAGAAGAGAGCGGGGGCAAAGGAGTTCGTTGGCGCAATATGCGGGTTGAGAGGCATGGGGGGATCGGGCAATTTTCGCCGGGAGCGCCGTCTACAATTAGTTCCTCGAACTATACCCCGTGCCGCATCTAGGCTTATAATATCTTTGTATGCAACGACCACAAACTTGCCTGGAGCGCCAACTACCGGTATGTGGCCCTACTAATCCCTTTCCGCATCTAGGAACTAATATCTTTGACGCTACCCGTGCATAGGCGCTTCCGTAATTTTCGCTACGGTGGCGGGTGGCGTTGGCATCGCCAAACAGCTGTCTGCATCAATATGGCGCCGATTAGCGATGACTGACGAGTGACAATTCACGTCTGTCGTTTAGTATAACGTCAACTCAAGTGATATTTTAGTGTGATATTTACAAAACAAGTCAAAGGATACGCTAAACTTCGTACTTTCCATAAAATGCCTCAGCTACTAAGGTTTCTCGCACAGTCCATGATTAAATGATTAAAACTTGATGATAAAAGAAAAAGACAGTCAACGAATTGTTATTATGATGCACTACATAGCTTAGCTGTTTATTATTACACTTTAGTAGCAGTAGTAGCACTTAGAACAAAATTAAAGTGCTTAATAATTAAATGACATGGTATCCTGCGACGAAACTAAACTTGAGCTTGTGCCAGTAAAAGGAAAGGGCGGAGGAAAAGAAGAATCAGTTGTTTTTGTCGATCAGTTTGTGAAAGAGGTGTGTGATTTTAGTTCTCAGTATGGAAGCAACATTAGTATTTCGTATACTGCGTACAACATCGCTGGAAATCCAAGCAAATTTCCGGATTATGGAGATTTCCCGCAAGCGTTCGTGATGGTAAGTTTTTGTGTTCTATCAAAAGGTTCGATTCGAATAGTTTGAAAATTGATTTTTCAAGTTTTCAAAGGCTTTTTTTTAATTTTCACAACATTTTTACATATACTGTCTTCACGAAATCTTGTGTTAACCTACCATTTTTCGCCCTACACGTTTTTTAATGTTCCACTAACTTCGAATTGTTATCGATCAATTTTTTGAAATAAATACTTTTGAGTTGCCCGTAATAACTCAGATTTCTCTGCAACAATTTTTTCAAATTAGTTTGACTAGAAAAATATATACGTGTGGAAAATAAGGAATTACATAGAAATCAACGTTTTTTGTAATAATTATGAAGGAGACGAATAACAGTAAGCAAATGTTAATTTCTTCACTGAAGAATGCCCCAAAACAAATACAAATTATTGTTTGTCCAGTTAAAGAAGTTAGTGACGCATGTATTTTTAGATAATTTTTACTTATGTTAAAGAATACAAAATGTTATGAAGTTTTATGATGATTATTTAAAAAATTATCATTCTTTTTCGGAAGATATACTTTTCAAGATTTTTCTTCAAAGAAAGTATTATACTATCTATCCACTATGCTTTTATTCATTTGTATATAAGTAGTTAAGAAAACAATATTGATACTTTTGCTATGAAAAGTATACGACTGAGAATTATGTAATGTCGGCAGTTTAAACTACTATATATTAAATTAGTACCTTCCATTCATAGAGAACCTATGGACAATGGTGGGATGAAGCCCGATCTAGATTGACTGATTACATGCCACAGAACAACGAATCACCAGTTAGCCATGATTACATAGGTAAATGTTATATTGATCCAGAATACTCATATTCATAAAAAAACCTTAAATTCAAACATATTGTAATTATATTATTATATACATAATTACATATACCTACATACATCTGTAAGGAACGCAGTAAGTGATTGTTATGGAATAAAAAAGCTCAGTTTTGATCAAGTAAACTCAAATTAATTTAAATTATTTAATTTTAATGTGCAGACATTAAATTTTATGAATTTGAGAATAAGAAAGCAATTTCAGATTTAGCATCTTAATCCAAAACCTTCCAAATGTTCGCATTTAAACGTTTTAACGGTTTCAACAATAACTAGTTTAAGAGTTTTCTTCATTTTAGTTCTGAAGCTTTTTCAATTTTTATATTCAACTATCTTAAAAGTTTAACACCTTTAATTATAATAGTACAAGAGTAGCATTGAATAATCAGAGATTTCAGTAGTGTTCCGATCGTATAAAATTGACATCAGAATAAGAGGAATAGAATAAAAGGCCGATGGAAAAGCAAATGCGGAATACGATTATGAGCCCATAATACTCCTACAGGGTGTCTACCCTACCTGGAAAACCTGGAATTGTCAGGGAATTTTTATATACCTGGAAAAACCTGGAAATGTTAGGGATTTTTTTCAAATCAGGGAAATTTTTCGAGAGCGTGATTAATTTTTTTTTATTGCAATATAAAATTGAATAACGTTGATTCTTCATTTGTAAAAGTAGCATTATATTACTGTATTTAACTATTTTGTTGAAAATTCGTTTTTTTTTATTTGAAATTAATTTCTTAACTGAAGAAGTAACTGTTCTATTTTTGGTTGGAAATTGATCGCTTTTAGTTGAAAATTCATGTATTATGTTGAAAATTCATTCTTTTCCATAAAAAGTGAATCTTCTTGACTGAAAATTCTTTTTTTTTTTTCTTTAAAATTCAACAGTTCGTTTGCAATTTTTTCTCTCTCTTGACTGAAAAATCTTTCTCAGTTGAAAATTCGACTCATCTTGAAAAGTCTTTCTTTTTGGTTTAATTCAACTGTTTTTGATTAAAAATTAACATCTTTTTTGGTTGAAATATAACTACTACATTTTTTTCAGAATTTAGATTTTCGGGGATGAAAATTTAATTATGTACTTGGTTGAAAGTTAAACTCTTTTCTTAAAAATTAATTTTGTTGGTTGAAGATTCGTCATTTTAATTGAAAATTCATCCCTTTGGTTGAAAAATGAGCTATTTTTTTGAAAATTCTTTTTTTCTTTGGCTGAATTTTTTTTTTTCACTGACAATTTAACTATTCCGGTTGAAACTTGAAATATTTTGTTGAACATTTTTTTTTTTAATTGAAATTTTTTTTAAACTGAAAATGTAACTATGCCAATTGAATATTCCATCATTTCAATTAAAAATTTATGTCTTTGATTGAACATTACTTTTTTTACTAAAAATTGAACTTTTTAATTTTTGGTTGATAATTATCTTTTTACGATGAAAATTCATCTTTTTTGTTAGAAATTAATCTTCTTGGTTCAAAATTCAATTATTTGGTTGAAAATTCATGTATTTTGTTGAAAAATCGTCTTTTTTCAATTAATCTTTTTGGTTGAAAATTCATATTTTTTGTTGTAAATTCAACTATTCCTGTTAAAGATTCATCATTTCATTTGAAAATTCATTATTTTTGTTTAAAATTTAACTATTCCAGTTAAAGATTCATAATTTTAGTTGAAAATTCATCAGTTTGGTTGAAAATTGATCATTTTTAGTTCAAAATTTAACTGTTTGGTTGAAAATTTGTCGTTTTTAGTTAAAAATTAAACTATTTCGTTGAAAATTCATGTATATTGTAGAAAAATTGTATCTTTGGTAGAAGATTAATCTTCTCTTTTGAAAATTCATCTTTTTGTTTGAAAATTTAAGTATTCTAGTTAAATATTCATCATTTTCGTTGAAAATTCATCTTTTTTGTTGAAAATAAAACTACTTGTTTGGAAGAACTATTTTCTTTAAAATTCATTTTTGTTTTGTTTAAAATTTATCAATATTCATAACTTTGATTGAAATTTTTTTTTCTTTTGGTGGAAAATTAATTTTTTTAACTAAAAATTTAAGTATTCCATTTTTGGTTGAAAACTGATATTTTTTAGTTCAAAATTCAACTATTTTGTTGAGAATGCATGTCTTTTTGGTAGAAGATTCATCTTTTTGGTTGAAAATTGAACTATTTAGTTAAAAATAATTTACCTAAATATGCACTAAATTGTAAGTATAATAAGATAAAATAAAAATCTGTTTGAATTATTATTCAAATTCCTGGATTTTAGCGACAAATTCAGGAAATGATTAATGATGTTTTTAGTATTATTTAATTATTTATTTAATTGATGGTGCTAATATATTTATGAATATCTTGTAATATAATTTGTCAAAGCTTTCTGAATTAAACATATTAATTGAATTCGTAGAAACTGAAAAAACAT
Source organism: Andricus curvator (assembly GCA_932195095.1). Classification (NCBI taxonomy): domain Eukaryota; kingdom Metazoa; phylum Arthropoda; class Insecta; order Hymenoptera; family Cynipidae; genus Andricus; species Andricus curvator. Next base: position 96,458 of record CAKNYM010045869.1, on the reverse strand, counting down.
TGTTTATAATAAACTCGCGAAACTGTATACATATTTCCAGTCTATTGTTTTAAAAAATGCGAAATATCTCAATTGCTCCATGAAAAATTATACCTGACAAAATTGTGAGATACCTGGAAAAAACCTGGAATTGTCAGGGAATTTGTTTCCAGGCAATTGAAGTGTGTGGTACGGCAGTGGTAGGAAGAAAGTCTGGTGATGCGTGGTGGAATGATGAAATTCAAGCAGCCCAGCAAGAAAAGAATAAAGCGCACGAGAGAACATTAAAGATGACAGGTATTAGCGATGAGGAGAGAAATAGACTCAAAAATGATTACAAAGACAAGAAGAGGAAAACTAAGCGACTAGTCAAGGAGAGTAAAGAAAAAATCAGAACAGAAGAAGAGAACAAAATACAAAACTACTTTGAAGGAATTATGAAACTATTATATAAACAGTTGAAGGAAAGTAAAAGTAAAGAGTTTGCCAGCATGAGAAACAGCAAAGGTGAAATGGTATATGATATAGACGAGATAGTAGACGCTTTAAAAGACTCTTTCAAAGAACTATTAGGAGGTGAAGATATAGGACAACAAAATTGCGACATAGAACATAATGCATTAGAAAACCCAATTGAAAAAGTCTGTGTCACTGAGGTCAAAGACATAATAAAGAACTTGAAAAACGGTAAGGCTGCTGGTGTAGACAGTATCAGCGCTGAAATGCTTAAATACGGTGGCGAGTACATACCTCACAGGTTGTGCGAATTGATAAATTTATGTATCGAGATGGGGAAAGTCCCAGACGATTGGAGAAAAGCGATTATCGTACCAATGTACAAAAGAAAGGGTGATAAAAGCAACTGCAGTAATTACAGAGGTATCAGCCTACTAAGTACCGTAAGTAAACTATACTCAAAAATACTTATTCGTAGGGTAATGGAAATCACAGAAGAAAAGATATGGGAAGTCCAAAGTGGATTTATGCCAGGACGATCATGTACAGATCAGATATTTAGCCGAAGACAGATCACAGAAAAAAGCTTGAGAGTAGGAAAAAAAGTTTTCTGTGCATTTATTGACCTAGAAAAAGCATTTGACAAAGTAAATAGAAATAAACTTTGGGAAGTCCTTAAAGAGTACGGAGTAAATGGAGGGCTCCTACAAGCAATAAAAACAATATATACAGGTAGTAAAGCGAGTGTAAGGGTAAATGGAAAACTGAGTGACTGGTTCGATATTATGCAAGGCGTGAAACAAGGATGCGTTATGTCCTCGTGGCTATTTATTATATTCATGGACAAGTGTCTAAGAACTGCCCTCTTCGATGAAGAAAATGTAGATCTCGAAACAGTCAAGGTACGTGGGTTAGCTTTCGCAGATGACAATATGATTATGGCAGAATCAATCGAGGACTTGCAAAGAATGTTGAATAAACTTAATACAAGCATGAAGAACATGGACCTCAAAATTAACGTAAATAAAACAAAAATCATGGTGTTTGAGGGAAAAAGTGAGAAAACAATATGCAACATTGTCCTAAATGATGAGAGATTAGAACAAGTTGACAAGTACGTATATCTAGGTAGTCTATTCACTAGCGACGGAAAAATAGATCGGGAGTTAGATAGGCGCATAAATAAGGGTAAGCAGGTTATCGGTAGAGCAGGGTCCATCCTAACAAATAAAAACATCAAAAAAAGCTAAAATGGCCATACATAATTCTATATTCGTACCGACTGTACTATACGGTAGCGAGACATGGACCTGTCAAGAAAAGGACAGGAGTAAAATTAACGCGATCGGCATGAAACCTCTGCGCATAATATGCGGGAAAAAACTGATGGACAAAGTCCGAAACGAGACAATCCTCAAAGAATGTGGTACAGGAGAGACACTAGTTGACATATGGGAAAGAAATCAGTTAAGATGGTTCGGACATCTTGAAAGAATGAAAGATGAACGACTGACCAAACAAGTGTATAAAGGTAAAGTAAATGGCAGAATGCCCAGAGGTAGACCGCCGAAAGAATGGTTAGAATCTGTAAATGAGACATTAATCCAAAGAGACATAAGAAGCCATAGAAACACAAGAGCCTGCATGAAAAAATGCATGGACGTAAAGGAAGCTAGTGTAGTATGCCAGGACAGAAAAGTGTGGCGACAATTAGTTTGTAAACAGAGTGACAATAGAATTAATGACGCCTGAAACAGAGACCTTGGATACTAATGGGCCCAAGTGGGGAACCATACATAACAATTTTGTGAGGCTCTTCACTTGGGGTGATCGCTAGAGAGATTGATCAGCAACCTGGGTCGGAGCAGTGTTGCGGAATAAACGTGTCATTTAAATAAATAACACGAGAATTCCATATCAATCTAAAATATCTATACCTAAACCTTATCTACCTTATACCTATATACATACCTAACTTATACCTATACATATTCCTATATACCCATATATACACTACTATTTCCCAACCGAGCAAGTCACGCCTACCCCGAAAGGGAAATGGCTTAATGGTATAATAATAATAATAATTTGAGTAGACACCCTGTCCTAGGAGTATTGTATCCTCATAATTGTGCAGTCCGCCCCTCCTTCCGTCTAAGCGGCTACTTTCAGAACTCAGAATAGGCTGACAAACCACGTAAACCATGCCTGCGTTACATAAAGTCTTTTATGCAACACGAGTATGGTTTCCTCGCTTTATGCGCGTGGTTTGAAGCAGCAAAGTAGGTCTTTGTTGGTGGTGGGGTACATTACCTGCCTAGGCAGAGAAAGTGCACTTTGACGTGTGTCCCTTCAAACGAACCTCAAACGTGATACGTAATTTAATGAAAAAACTCAAAAACCATACTCTTATTACATAAAGTATCGTGTGTGCCGAGGCAGCGAAGTCTTTTGACGGCCGAGCGTGAAAAGACTACTTCGCTGCCTTGCTGCACCATATAATATTATGTAACACATGCATGATTTACACATGTGATCAGACTATATACAGTCGAACTTGGATTTGAGCCCGGTTTTGGTTCTGACCTTCGGCTAAAATCCAGGCCTTTCGAACGTAAACGCTGCCGTCCTGATGAAGAAACTGTACAACCGCATTTGGATCGAACCGAGATATTCAATAAAACGCGTTTGCATCTGTACCTTTTAACGTATGAGAGTTTTTGAAAAAATACTGTTCTTGGGTAAATCGGACATGCTCTATTCATTAAAACAAAAAAAGGGGCGAATTCCAATTATATATATATGCAAAACTGTAGATATGCTAGATATTAATGCACAAAATCGCCGAGAATCCTGACTAATAAGCACATCTGCGCAGATGTGCTGCCGAATACAGGAATCAGCCTTCAAGAACCTTCGAGTTTGCTGTTGGAGAAACTTAACAACTACAAATTGTCCAAAAATGGATAAAAAAAATAAAATTATGATGTAATTTTTAATTTATTATTAAATTACAATGAATTGTTCTATAATTATTTCAGATAATTAATAATAATTATATTATTAATCAACTAGAATTATTTTTGCTTGACAAATGAAAAATGCAGATATGCTATTGAAAAGAAGGATCTGTGGCTCAAAGTTACCCTCGAATCCAGCTGAAGAAACTTAACATGTACTTGTGCTATTCGATTTCAGGAAATCGGACTGCAGAAAGACCGAGGATCCTCATGAGCAAAACACATCTGCGCAGATGTGTTTTGTTTTATCAGGATCTGAGGGCTCAGCATTATCCTAAATCCTGGAATTCGTGTAGATATTCTACAATTTCTGCAGATGTATTGTTTCTTCATCAGGAATTTTCGAAAATCGCTGTAGATAGGCTACTTGAGACATAATTATCTCGAGATTTAATTACAATTTTTAATAATGATTAGCATAGTTAAATTCGTCTTTTCATTACGAATCCAACAATATAAAAAACTCATTTTTGATGAAAATGCAGTTGTACAGTTTCTTCGTCAGGACGGCAGAACGCTACTAAAGGCACATCCTCCCCTTTCGACCCTCCGGCTCCTCTCATCCTTAGCGGCCGCGCGGCGTCTGTTCTCGGAAGGCTCCAATCCCGTGTCGTCTTATCCAAATTCGACTGTATTTAGTTCTAAAAGTAGCCGTTTACACAGCAGAATGAGCGACAGCGAATGCACATGTACTCTGGTAAAACACTGAGTTTGCCTCCCAGGTACACCATATACTATTAAATTGAATCAATTTTGTAGGTACCTAATGATCAGTGGTAAATATTTATTTATCTAAAAACGAAAGTATAAGTTTTTCTTTTATACTAGATTTTTCACGGACAAAAATTAATAGAAGAAGAGTATACAATAAGTATTCTTGTACATTTTTTGTACTTCAAATCTTTTGTCCAATTACTATCGAACCCATTTCCAATTAGGCAGGCTCTACACTTCAAGTCGAAGAATCTCTCAGCGACATCAACAAATATGTTGATTTTTAGAAGAAATTAGGTGACACGTTTTTTTCCGACTTGAGAAAAACAAACTCCAGGAAGTTACGAGTATTTGATTCTATTTTAAAAAACGTGTTTCATCTATAAGCTTCTATAATTTTGGATCTAATTCAGATATTCTTGTATTTTTAAAGTTGCTAATATTTAATGCATTCTTTTTACAAAAATTTAGGTTGGTTCCCTTATAGTAGTATAAAAAGGACGGAGAAGGGAAACGTGAGAGGTTGGTTTTGGTTGACTTTTTCTCCCTCTTTTTTCATTGGTTATTTTTGTCTCTAAAGAGCCGAAAAGTGAGGTAGTTTGGAAGTCTGTTTTTTTAATTGTGAATCTTTTTCATGCTCATTTTGCATAAAATTATTCATGATAAAATAGATTTTTTTTTTATCTTAATTAAAACACATATTCTTATTTCATTTTCGGATCCTGGTGAGTTCTACCGTCTTCTTTCGAAATCTGTCGGAAAATGTGAAAAAATTCAAAATTAACAAAGAAATCACGCTTTTGTTTGAAAATATAAATACGATTTTTACAACAACAAAAAGCCCAAACTTATATTTTTTGCCAATTTTTCGTTGAATTAGGCCGTATGTAGCCAACAAAAAGTAGAGGGTTTTCATGTTTTCAAAATTTAAAAAAAAAATACAGAAGATTTATTTTTTACTTTTTTTGCAATATTTTGTAAATTTGTTTTGTGTAATGAAGGCATCGTATCAGCTTTATGCGGGCTGAAACATTTTTAAAGCCGTGGAAATTTTTAGTTCTAAAAATCTAATGTTTGCAGAACTTGTCTACTGTCTAGGTGTACAGACTTCTTAACAATTTTTTGTACACTACCAACCTAAATTATCTACACGCCAATTGTTTGAGCTACTGCAGAAGTCCCATAATTGTTATAATATTAACATGACATTTTTTCCTCGTAATGCTGTAAAAGGTAATAAGATTTTACGTCTAATAAACTGAAGTTTTAGGCAAAATGTTAATTTTATAAAAAGATATTGCAGAAAACGTCAAATGTTGATGTTTTTGAAAAATTGGAATAACTTACAAATAATTCAAATTTTTTGCAGTTCTTGGGCTCATTTTAAATGTGTGTGTCTATGGTATTTTTCTAAATTGTTGAGATATCTTTAGAATTTTTCCCTGGATTCTAGCCTAGGATTAAGCTTGGTGCAAAAAAGTCGCAAAATTTCTCAAATATATAATATTTATAAAAATATTATTGTTTAACTTTTTTTTTACTGTAATTATTTTAAAAATTTCAACCTTTTTGCACCAAGGTTGACCCTAGGGTAGAATTTAAGGAAAAAATTCGAAAAATATCTTAACAGTGTTCATTATTTCCAGACTTATTCGAGATTTTCGAAAACATCGATATTTGACGTTTCTTTGCAATATCTTTTGATTAAATTGACATTTTGCTTTCAACTTGGGTTGATTAGTAGCAGAATATTGTTACCTTTAGTGCAATTATAGGGAAAAAAATTCATGTTAATAATACAAAAATTAGGACACTTTAGCAACAGCTCCAAAAATAGGAATGTAGATAATTTCCGCCAGTAGTTTATCTTTCTTTGTTTCCTAGAAAAATGAGAACATTCGATTGTATGAAAAGAATGTCCTGGGCACAGAAATGATTTAGCCCGCATAAAACTCACAAGATGACTTCCTTATAGCAGACCTAATTCAACGCAAAATTGGCAAAAAATACGAGTGTGGATTTTTTGTAAAAAACGACTTTTTATATTTTCAAACAAATCGTCGCCACTTTGTTAATTTTAAACTTAAAAAAAAAACTCACCAGGATGCGAAGAGAAAATGGGAATGTCTGAATTAGATCGTAAACTATAGAAGTTTAAAGAAAAAACTTCCTTTTTTTAAATAGACGTCAAATTTCAAATAGTTGTAACTTCGTGAAATTTTGTTCCTGACTTAAAATGGATTCGATTACAATTATTTTTCTCCGCAAATGTGTTATTCCATAAAATTCGTTTTTTCTTCAGATGTAGAGTACTATCAGGAAGTGTATCCCATAAGAGTTTCCGTTTACGAAACCTACAATCCAGGAAGTGTAGTTAGGATCTGGGCTCGGGATGGAAGTGGACAATGGTTCCAATTGTGGAGAGGACCTCCACAAGTCGTTCCCCCAAAGCCCCGGATATTTTCACCACCTTTGCAGCTCTGTAACTTCAAAACGAAGATGTTGAGATTAGAATTTAATCATAGTCTCTTGGATTACTACACAGAACTAGACGCTGTTTTGTTGATCGGTACAACTGAATTAATACTTCCACACGTTGGATTCCAAAATCGAAGTCTGAGTATTTTATTACGAGAATTGGGAGGTACAGGTTCTAATAAAGAAGATATTCATAACCTGACGCCCGACTATTTAAAGGTCAATCAGGACTTGAAAGCCTTGAAAAATAATTTGCACAAACATTGCGTACTGTATAAAAGGTATTGATAACCAAATTGAATTAATCATGAGCATAGAATACAAAATACTTCATTATCTTTCTTTCTTTTTCGTTTTTAGCAAAGTCACGGATAAAGTTCCTAAGGGCAAACTGGCAGCTAAGCTCGGCTTGCATTGTCATTATGTTCCGCCTATAGAAGAAGCTTTCAACAGTCTGCAGCAATTTTTACAAGAAGAATTTCCTAAATTGATAAGAGACATAAATCGTTCTTCCATAAATTCAATTGCAGCTGACAGTGACTTATCACCCTGTTCGAGTAACATAGATCACAAGACATGTGGCAGCTTTTCTGTTCTTCCCGTAAGTCGTTTGGGTAAATAAATACCTAAAATGCGTTTGCTTATAATTGTTTTTAAAACTTTTACCTTTTTTAGGATGAAACCTTGCTGAAAATTTTGAACAACCTAGACCTTCGATCTCTTTGTCGATGTTGCAAAGTAAACAGGCACTTTAACAACATAGCTCGAGATGCTTTACTCTACACTAGTCTGAACCTAAAACCGTACTGGTATTGTATAGACGCAACTGCATTGCAGAATTTAGTACCTAGATGTCAGTATTTACAACGATTGGATCTTTCCTGGTGTGGTAATTACGATGCGATTAGTAGTCAAGATTTTGTAGATTTTCTGCAAAATTGTGGAAATCTCATAACGCACCTTCGTCTCAACTGCTGTCGTTTCGTCAACGATTTCGTCGTACGTGAAATTTCGCAAATCTGCAAAAACCTTAAAGGTGAGTTGATGACATTGTTTTTTAATTTTTTTATTGTTTGTATTCTCTGGCGAGCATTATTTGCCACATTATAGAAAGTTTATTTAGAATTTTTTTTTAGAATTGTGTCTTAGAAATTGCACTGAGATTACAAACAGCGGATTCTCGGAACTAGGGAGTCTGCAAGTACTCGAAAGACTGGAACTGTATAGAACAAATATTGAGACTAATAATTTATGTGCAATTCTGAGGAAAAATCGGAATATTCGTCATCTTAACTTGGCAGGAATGCATGATCGTTTGAACATGGATAAGGTAGCAATTGAAATTGCCAATTCGTGTCCAAAGTTGGAGAGTATTGACTTTTGGAAGTCGCAAACTCTTACTCCTCAAGGGGTTCGAGCTTTAACTCACTGCGTTCATCTTCGTGAAGTCGATTTTGGATGGTGGTAAGTATATAAGAAAATACATATCATAAATGTTTTACATTTTTTTTTAGTAATAAGCAGGTCCAGAAGTCTAGAAAATTTCGAAGTGTTCGTAGCATTAGACCGAAAAAAGTATTGATAGGGATATAATGCGGTATAATCACGTATCGGATTAACTAGTAGGCTCTAAAAAAGTCACACTACTTGCATGAAATTACAAGAAAAAACCGTATGAAATTACGAACAAAAGACGCATGAAAAATTTTAAATTATTGCACGAAAGCATAATCAGATACTCAAGTATTAACAAATTTATTAAATTTCTTCAGGAATACAGAGTACGAGTTTCACATAAAGATTTTTTTTCAACAAAGAAAATTACATCAAACGTTATACTTACGCATAGAAAAATATGTGTAAAATAATAAGCAATATTTCATGTCTTTTTGGTAGAAGATTAATCTTTTTGGTTGAAAATTGAACTATTCAGTCAAAAATAATTTACCTAAATATGCACTAAATTGTAAGTATAATAAGATAAAATAAAAATCTGTTTGAATTATTATTCAAATTCCTGGATTTTAGAGACAAATTGAGGAAATGATTAATGATGTTTTTAGTATTATTTAATTATTTATTTAATCGATGGTGCTAATAGATTTATGAATATCTTGTAATATAATTTGTCAAAGCTATGGATTTTCAAATTATATTTCCACAAATGAAATAAACTTTGAAGTTAAGATACAGATTTAAAAAATTGTTATGCCCATTTTTAAATTTTTGTTGGAGGGATAAGGCATTAAAAAATATAATAAATCAGCATTGTGAAGAAATTCAATCCGATAATGTTGATTATTTTTTATTCTATGGAGGTATTTTTAATTTCTAGACGTTTTTTTTAATATTATGAACTCACATTGTAAGATGCGTTTTGCTATTTTGTTACTATTTGATGAACTATTAGAATCTCTAAAAGAATTTTTTGTTCAATTATGTTGGGATTAAAATAAATTAGGCCTTCCTTATTTTATTTTAATCTCAACTGTTTTTGTACCCAGACGTAAATAACAAAGATAACTCCATCCTTGACGTTTTTGACACTTTTTAAAAATTATAAACCTTAATTGTAAGATGCTATTTTGCTACTATAGTGAAATTTATTATTTAAAACATTTTTTTGATACAGTGTGCGTAAAATGCGTTTTTACACACCCATATGAGTGCTTAAAACGGCTTATTTTCACGCACGCATACGCACGTATTAGGCACTCATACGGGTGTGTAAAAACGCATTTTTACGCACAATGTGTCAATAAATATGTGTAAAACCGCATTTTACGCACATGTTGCATAATATACTATTATTATATTTCTTATACCAGAGGGCTGCTACAGAATATAGAATTTGAAATTCTAGGCCTTTTCAGATTTTTTCACGGCAATTTGGATAATACTCTAGACCTCACACAAAGATGGTCCCATTTTAGAAAAATTAGAGGACTTTAGGGAAAGAAAAAATATTATTGAAGAATAATCACATTAATAAAACTAATGTAACTCTTAATATGAATTATTTTCAAAGATAAAATAAAGAAACAATCTTCACAAATATAAAATTTCCAGATTAGAGTTTATTTCCAATTTCCAAAACCAAGTTCAATGAATTAAACATTTTTAATCTGTTCAGTCCTTTAAATTCAATTTTATTTTCAAGAGAAGATTTATAATTCTAAACTGCTTTTATATTTCTTATACGAAAATTTCATGTATCGATTCCAAATCTATGGATTCGGAAATCTTAAACATTTCAAGTGGATTATTTTCAAATAAGAAATTATTATTAAATTTATTGCGTAAATAAATATCTAGAATTGTTTGAAAAAAAAATAATAAAAATAAATAATTCAATTTCATTTTATTAAATTTTGAATGTTCTTGAAGTTCTGAACGGATTGTTTATTTCACTTCTTTGGACACTAGAAACAGTGACAAAATATTGTGTTTTGTACATTAAAAATAATATAATATAAAAGAAACTTAAGGCCTACTTTATTAATTTATGGACGGAACAATATTTTTAAATAAACTATAGAATATTGGAAAAAAATACTCCGCTCATTTGAACTTTCAGAACCCCAGGTACATTCATTTTATAACGTTTCGAACTTAAAGTTGCATTTCAAAAATTCAAAAATGTGAATTTCTGATGAATGTAAACCAATGTGTAAAGGAACATGAGAGTAAAGTCAGGCTAAAACATTTCACGCAATCAGCACTAGCTGAGCATCATATCGAAACAGGGCATAGCATTTTATTTGACAAAACAACCGTCATCGCAAAAACGTGCAATAAATTTCCAAGAAAACATAGAGAAGCAATCGAAATCTTAAAACACCCTAATAACATCAATAGGGACAATGGATATAATACTAATCCGATTAGGCTTTCCGTCCTCCCGGGTTTTTAAAAAAAGACTTGATTGGCCAATCAAGTTCGACCAGTCCCTACCATGGGGCGCTCTGGCCAATCACAGGCATCGTAGAGAATACATATATAAGAACAACATAACCTGAAACTTCAGTTTCAGGGTCAGCCCTGAAGAAGTGAGCTGCAATGTTCATGAAACGTCGGCAACATTCATAGTTTCGCACACGATTGAAACCCGAAAAAGCTTTAAAATTTTAATTTATCAGGCATGGGATTATTCAACTTTTATTAACACTGGTCAACAAAAAGGGACCTATATGTATTTCAAATGGGACTTATCGTATCCGCAGTAGTTTTTCGTGCTGAATTCGAATACGACCTTAATTTTTTGTCTACACGCCAGATTTTTTATTTTTTTAGTCAACAATTTTTCGAAAAATTACAAATCGCTACATGTGGATTTACAAAATTTATTTGATAAATAGAAATAAGGGTCTTGAACCCCCCACGGTGACGTCACAAATACGAACATGCCCTCCCCCCCTTTAAATAAAAATTTGTTCTTCTACTAAGATAAAACACAAAACGTACAAATATAATATTTATATAGGTACTTGTAAAATGAAATCATTAATTTTCATTTCTTGAAGCATTTCAAAAAATTGTATTACGAATTTATATTTTCCAATGGAAATCATGTATCGCTTTTTTTTAAACATTTCTACATCCACTTATAGCGCAATTTGTAATTTTTTGAAAAAAGGTTTGACCGAGACAAAGTAAAAAAACTGATGCGTAGGCGAAAAATGGAGCACGGATTTGAATTCAGCACAACAAACTACTACGGAAACGACACGTTCCATTTAAAATACACATAGGTCACATTTTGTTTAATTTTGTTGACCAGTGTAAATGAATTTGAAATTATTCAAACTCTATTATTTTGAAATTGTCTAATCAGGTATAAAGCTTCAATTAAAAATTATTCAATTTGTGATGTTCTCAACTAGAATGGTTCAATTTTTTACGTTTTTATTTTTTTTTTAATTTTAAAAGTTTCAATGTGTCTAAAATTGAAACTAAGTAGCGAATTAAGAAAAAAATTTAAAAAAAAATCTGCCCGCTTCGCGGGCACATTCTCATAGCGCGCTTCGCGCGCGGCTCGCTTCGCTCGCAAGTTTCAGCGCGCCTAGGGCGCGCACCTTTTGGTTCTCGCGCTTCGCGCTCGATTATATGTTTATCTCGCGCTTCGCGCTCGATAATGTATTGACCTCGCGCTGCGCGCTCGGACACATTTGTCGTCTAGGTTTTCACACTTCGTGTCCTCGCTAGTGCGCGCTTCGCGGGCTAATACTCTCTTAAAGCTTCATCGTTATGACCTGCTTTTGGTTTAATTATGTCAGTTTTACATAAAAAGAAGAACTAATTTACTTAAGGTTCTATCGACCTTAAGGAACACATTCTCATCACGACACTCGCGCTTCGCGCTCGATATTTCGTTTGATCATCATGTGAACCTCGCGCTTCACGCTCGTTTCTGTTCATCGTATAATAGAAACCCAAAAGTTCGCCACGACCATATGTTATGTTCAATCTTCTTCAGATAAAAATGACTAAAGTTGTATTTGATTTAAAATGAAGAAGGTAATTCCTTGACTTTAGCGTATATTTCCGTATCTTTATAATAAATCCTACAATCAGAAAGATTTTTTTCCAACTACCTGAAAAGGGGAGAAAAGAAGTATTTAAGTCGTTTTGGAACATATATCTTGCTTTTTCATTCATAATCAAACCGACCCCTTGACTACCATGTGATTCCCTATCTACTCCTAACCATATTTCAAAACCGCTTTTCAACACCCCATTTTCTATGTTTCTACTTTCGCATCCCTTTTTCTTTGTCTCAGGTACACATAAAATATCTAGTTTCCTAGCATGCATAGTTTCTCGTAGTTCTCTTACTTTAAGATCATTCACTCCTCTAGCATTACAAACACCCAGTCTCCATTCATCGCCTGAAACTCAAACTTTACGTTTACCGTGTGTATGCATTTAGTCAATCAAAGTTTCAGTCCAGTCCGAGGCTACTTTATTGTTTGTATTGTTCATGTTTAGATTGTACACCCAACTACCACCTTTATGCGCGAAATTTGTTTTGCGAGTTGAAATCATGTCCAAGTCAAGTAGTGATTCACCGTATAGTGGAGAGTCCAGCTCTAACGTCAGTCCCACGAAAACTTCTGTCAGGGGGGGGGGGGCAC
>CAKNYM010045869.1:50859-72281 GCA_932195095.1 Andricus curvator | reverse complement strand
CTTAACTTCAGTGATCTGACGAGAACTGGGTTTTTCAGCGTGGTATGCCTCATCAGATGAAAAGGTAACAACTGCAAGTTTCGAAAATTATTTCTACCGGTAAACGGCAGTATCTGCAAAAAATCGGGAGTAACTACACAATCTGGGTGCCTGAATTCTAGGTCAACTTCTACGCGAGAAAGTAGCACCTACCCAGGGTGTCTAGTGATCAGGCAATTTGAAATTCCCGGTTTTTTACCGATCAAATATTTTTCCCCTGACCAAGTTTTATATGTCTTTTTCTGATTTTTAAAAGTCAAAGTATACATAGAAATAGGAATTTTAACATAATATACATAGAAAAGATCTGCCCGCTGGGCGAGCATACTCTCATCGCGCGCTGCGCGCGCGGCTCCCAAGTTTGAGCGCGCCTCAGGCGCGCACCTGTTAGATCTCGCGCTTCGCGCTCGATCATTGTACATCCACCACATTTTTGCATAGGACTTTTCAAATTATAGGTCAAACCATCAAAAACTGAAATTTAATAATTGTGAATTCTCTTTTGTTAAAGCTCCTTCGGCTTTAAGGAACACATTCTCATCACGAGTCTCGTGAGAAAAAAAGGTTAAAAGCAAGTTTTTAGATCTAATTTGAAAAGAATTTTGTTATCAAACATTTTATTGTACCTTGTGTCTTTTTGTCAAAAAATTTAATTTGTTTTTTTGTGTTTTTAGTTTTCACGATTAAACAAAAACTACGCGTCTTATCAAGAAATGATTAATAACAAATTTGTAGCCCTTTTTTGGGTGAACAACTTTTGTCTATTTATTTTTTTCGTGGCTTGTGTCGTTTTTCGTGAGGATAAATTGGTCGAATTTCCGAGTACTACGAATAGCCGTACATAGAATTTTCAAATCTTGAAAAAAATGGTCTCAAAAATGTTGAAAATGCTCTAACTTTTTGAATTTTGATCCAAAATAGCTGGTTAACGAGCTTGTATTTTTCTTTTAGGGCTTAAAAAAGTGTGCCAAAGCTCAATCCAATCTGATCATTTTTTCGAAAGTTATCGTGCCTACAGACGGCAGACAGACTACAGACTACACTACTACTACTACTTCATAAAAATTGTCTTTTCTGACTTAGTGGATCTCAAAACGTGGAGATTTGATGAAAACCGACTAAGGCAGATTTTACATAAAACCAATACCTTCTCTTTAGGATGAGAATGTGAAAAATTACATAAATCGGTACTTAGAATAAGCATAGGAAGGAACCTTGCGACTGTAGATAAAGTGGAAATGGAATAAAAAGAAGATAAAGTAGAAAAACGTAGATTTTTCGATCAAATACAAAAAATTCCCGGATTTTTCACGGTCTAATGAAATTCCTGGGGTTTTCCCGGTTTCCCGGTCCGCTAGACACCCTGCTACCTTCTTCTGTAGATGTCACCGAGTCTGCCGGCTTCAAGTTCTATGGAAAAAGGCAGCAACTACCACTAAAACCCATTGTAATTTCACTTACTAGTTTTTCCCCGTAGAAACGCTCTAGAATTTCGGCCGCATCTACATTATTACATATTAACCATTTTTGTGAATTATTTCTTCATACATAGGTAAATCCCACCGAAATTACCCAATATCAGTCGAAAAACAATTCAAATATCTATTAAATGAAACGGAATAGGAAAAACCAGATAAAAAAATTTTCTCCGTTTACTGATTTTGTATTTACTGTCTTTTTCCATACAACAGCATGGGGGTTTCTGAAATCTCTGAAAACCCATGTGACGTCATATGTGAATGCTCTCTTTGAATTCTAGGACCATTTCCAAATATGTACTACCAGCGGAAATGATATAGACGCCCATTTTTTGAGCTGTTGCTAAAGTTCCTTCATGTTTATAATATTAACATTAAAAAGTTTTCCTCGTAATACAGCGAAATATAATAAAATCCTGCGGCTTATAAGCCTAATTTGAAGGCAAAATGTCAAGTTTATAAAATAATATTGCAGAAAAACGTCAAATTCCGATGTTTTCGAAAAATTGGAATAACTTTGGAAATGATTAACATTTTTAAAGTTCTAGAGCTCACTTTAAAGGCAAGTATCCATAGAATTTGTTTAATTGTTTAAATACGCAAAATTTCAAAAATATGTAAATACTTGCAAACATTTTTTAAAATCTATATTATATTTTACTACATTTTAGTAATCATTATGAAAATATTGTCTTGCATTTTTAAAATCATTTGGAGAGTAGAACATTGAAAAATGTTAAATTTTTTCCAGACATATTCGAATTTGTCGAAACCATCAAAATTTGACGTTTTTTTGCAATACTTTTTTATTAAATTGACATGTTGCCTTCAACTTGGGCTTATTAGACGTAGATCTTTATTAGCTTTCATGCGATTAAGAGGATAAATGTCTTGGTAATATTATAAAAATTAAGGCACTTTTGCAACAGCTCAAAAAATAGACTTGTAGATCATTTCCGCCAGTACTGTACCTAAGGATTTGAATTTGAACAATATTTTTTGATGGAAAAAGGCTTCCAGAATGAATAATTCTACATTAAGTGTTAAAAATGGACCTATTTTGAAATTCTATTGTGTAAGATTGAACTTGTATTTGAAATTGAAAGTCGCAATAGTTGAACAATTTTAAAATTGCAAATGATTAAAATTCAGTGCTAAAGGAACCCCACCAAATGTACACGTTTTGGGTTTCGGCATTATTGGCTAATTTTTGGATATGCTTTAGTTGAAGCAATTCTGAATAAAGTTGTCCTTTATCAAATCTTTAAAAAATGGACAGCTTTTGTGTTACAGCGTTTTGAATTTCAAAATTTAGAATACTTTGTTCCAACAGAATAAAACGTTGCATCATCTGAACATGGGCAGACCTTGAATCATTCATTATAAATATAATGAGCCTAAGTTTTTCTTTATGTTCTCTTAAATAAACCGATGACGTAACTAAACATTTTTCAATAGTAATAGCCAGTATCTCCATCCGAATCGCACCTGAAACCCATCAGACACTGTATGTCGCGTGTTTCTATCTTGGACAAGTTTAAGAAAATATTTAAATCCACTTCTAATAGATATTCAAAACTTTAGGTAGTTTTATATATCCTATTTGATAAAATAAATTGAAGAGTTAGTTTTTTGGATTAATAAAGGCCAGCATCTTCAGCAGAGCATCAGCAGACAATATCTGTTGCCAACTTCTATCACGTTGTTCTCAATTATATCCTAATAAAGAAACAAAAACTTGAAACTTCACAAATTTGAGTGTATTAATACAAACGTCAACAGATTTTGTAATAATTTGTAAAAGATAGGATTCACGACATACAGGGTCTTCTGACTTTCAATTAAGATGTTGGCTTTTATTAATAAAAAATGATATGTTTTATTCTTTTTTATTAAGAGGGGACCAAAGAAAAACCTAGACTCGTTAACATTGATTTGAAATGCATTTTTTTTTTTTTACTTTTCGAAGATAGAACTTTGCGACAGGGAATTTCTGATAGGGTGCTGGTGCGGTTCGGATAGAAATGCTGGCTATTATCATTAAAAAATGTTTTGTTTCATTATTAATTTGATAAACTATAAAGAAAAACTCAGGCTCATTATTATTGATGATGAATGGATTTTAATATCTTGTATAACCTTCCGAAGGAAGGATATTTAGCGCAACTTATACCAATTGCTTTGAATTATTAGTCGACCTCAACATCCTTTTATTTTCGAGAAGTTAACAAAAATGTAAAGAACGATTTTGAATACAGAGTAATCGACCTTAATTTTTTTTTTATGTTCCGTTTAATAAACAAAAGATAAAACTTACTTTTGTTATTAACAAGAGACAGATTTTCCAACAGAACGTCAGCAGACAATCTCTTCTGCAAACATCTACTTTCGAGGTGCTAAAAAACATATTAGAAGCTATTTCTTATGAAAACCAATTGATGCAAGTTACTCTAAACATCCTATTTAATAAACAGAATCTAGTTAAAATCTCAAGTCTTACTCTGTGATTAATTGCGATATATTGAAGTTTAAAAACATCTGTAGTGGGCGCTAAGCGCAAGAACTTTACGCGAAGCGCTATATTTGAATGCTTCTAGTTTCTAGACGATGAGCTTGATTGATTTTATCATTTAAAAATACTTTCAAAACGTTTTTACTTTTTAACTCCATACAACGATTGCTTCCGTTAGAACAAAGTATTGTGAATTGCGACATTCAAAACACTGTAGCACAAAAACTGCCAATTTTTTTAAAGTGTTTGCAGAGAAAAACTTTATACAGAATTGCTTTAACTAAAACATATCCAAAAATGTGCCAATTGCGCCGAACATTCTCATCGCGTGCGGCTCTCTTCGCTCGCAAGTTTGAGCGCGCCTAGGGCGCGCGGCTGTTGGATCTCGCGCTTCGCGCTCGATAATGTATTCACCTCGCGCTACGCGCTCGGACGTATTTACATCGCGCTTTACGCTCGGTTCCTCTAGATTTTTAAACTTCGTGTTGGACTTCGATGAAAAGAAAAAGGTTATTTGCAAATATTATAAAATTATCAAAACCTCTACATATGCAGTTATTGTTAAATTTGTTTTTATTTTAGACTAAGAAGGAACTTTATTTACTTAAGGTTCTGTCGACCTTAAGGAACACATTCTCATCCAGACACTCGCGCTTGATATTTGATTTGAAAATCATTTGAACCTTGCGTTCCACGCTCGGTTCTGTGCACCGTATGATAGAAACAAAAAAGTTTGAGAGGACTTACGGCGCGCGATTTTTTTATTAGCGACAAATTTTATTAGTTAAAATGTTATTTTAGCTTGTGCCGTTTTTCAAAAAAGTTATTTTTTTTTCATTTTGAATGTATTCTTATAACAAAAATTGATTACAAATTTCTAAATCTTTTTTGAATGCACAATTTTTGTTCATTCATCTGTTTTCGTACCTTGCATCGTTTTTCAAAAAATTTGATTTTTTTACTGTCAATGTTACTTTCACGAATAAAACAAAAATTACGCATCCCATCGAAACATGATTAATAACAAATTTGTACCCCTTTTTTGGATGAAAACCTTTTGTTTTTTTCATTTTTTCCGTAGCTTGTGTTATTCGTCTAAAATTTTAATGTTTCTAGTTTCAATGCTGTTTTTACGAATAAACCAAAAACTACGCGTCATATCAAAAAGTGAATAATTACAAATTTGTAGATCATTTTTAGGTGCACAATTTTGATTGATTCGTCTTTTGTCGTATCTTGCATAGTTTGACAGCAAAATGTAGTTTTTGATTTTTCATTATTTTTCAGAAAATTCAAAAAGTTGTTATGAAAATATTGTAGGGTGTTCAAAAAGCAACGTTTTTCTTCTCTTGACTTTTTTTTCATATCGTGCATTGTTCCACTTAAATTTTCATTTTCGTTTGTTTTTTTGGATTTTCAAAATGCTATAACTCTGATAATTTTATTTTTATCCAAAAATGTTATGAGGATAAATTGTTCTAGGTTCCGAGTACTATGAATAGCCGTACGTAGAATTTTTAAATCTTTTAAAAAAATGGACTCAAAAATTTTCAAAATGCTCTAACTTTTTGAATTTTGGTCCAAAATAGCTGGTTAACGAACTTGTTCTTTCTTTTTAGGCCTTAAAAAAGTGTGCCAGAGCATAATCCAATCTGATTATTTTTTCGAAAGTTATCGTGCCTACAGACTACAGACACCTTCGTAAAAATAGTTTTTTCTGACTCAGGGGGTCTCAAAACGTGGAGATTTGATGAAAACCGAGTAAGTGAAATTTTACATGAAACCAATACCTTCTCATTATGAGAATGTAAAAATTAACAAATTTAACACCGAAGCGATTAGAAATCATCAATTGTAAATTGCATGCATTTTTATGTAAAGTTGAACTCTTTTGATTGGAACTCTAAAAATGTGGACTATTTGAAATTGAAGCGATCACAGTTACCAATTGGTTTGGAAGCGTTTAACAAGTTGCACAATTTTAATCTGGAAGAATGATTAAATAAACTTCAAATAAAAATCGTATTAACGTGGAAAATTTTAGTTCCTGACACAAATTTCGTAAAAAGATGTTCGAAGTCTTTCGCAGAAAATCATAAAAGTTCATTATAAATACTTTTTGTGATACAATTGTATATAGAAGATATAAAATAATATTTTACTCCAAGATGCCACTCACCTTGTCGACGATTCCGCCAATGATGTATATATCATCTGGATTATACTTCTGCATAACATGACTTGTATGAGGAGTTAAGTATACTAATTTCTCCTTAGGAAAAAGTTCGAGATAAGATTGTGAAGTAGTGTTTAATGGATAAGCAGGATCGTCCATAGTTGGGAAAAAACTTAAAAGTCTTCGCTTCAGTTCACCTTTTGGATCCAAGTTGCATAAATGCATGTCAAAGGGAAATTTAGCTGCCCGATTTGCTACAAACGAAAACATCAGCTGTTTCGCGCAACTAGATATTTCTCTATAAGTCATGTGTGACTCAAAACCACAGTCAATTACTAATTTCTCTCCAAACATCATAGCGGTAATTAATTTTTGGTTCAAGACTTGACTCATTACGGTCTTATAAATACGAGTGAACATCGTATTATTTCTCAGACCGTAATCCAACTCATTTTCCTCTACATCTTTTTCTTCCAAGGCTTTCTTTAACAATACAGCTGCTTGTCTTTTCATCTTTCCGCTCTTTCTTTTCACTTCGTTGATCCAAATAAATTCCAGAAATCTCCTGTAATAAATTTAGTTAGTTGAAGGTGCCCGATGCATAAGGGCGTAAGTGTCAAAATGCAGACTTTTCAGGAGACACAAATTAATGTGATTTTTAAAATAAGATAAGAATGTGCTTTTGTGCTTATACTTAGCTCAACTGAATCACGAAAGGAGCGCTTTAAAAAAGCAACCATCTGCGAGAAAACCCTTATCAAAGAACGGCGCGCCCCAAAAAACGACGGACCTGACACACAAAAAGCTGCATAACTGTTGCATTTTTTAATTTAAAAGAAAGATAATAAAGTGCTTTTACCCTCTTAATCCTTGACGATGGTACGGCGCGTCCCAAAAACGAAAGAATTGACACACAAAGAGTTGCATAGCTTTTTTATCTTTTATTTTGGAAGAAATAAGCATGTACTTTTGGGCTATTACATAGTTAAATTGAATCGTCAAAAGAACAGGCCAAAAGACGTAACCACTTAAAAAAAAAATTACCAAACTTGGATTTTGACCCACTTCTGAATCGAACTGAACCATAATCTTCTTTAGAGACATGAGTTAGGTCAAAATAGTTCAAGCCATTCCGGAATGTGACACTTACGCTCTTATGCCACGAGACCCATCAATTGAGCACTCTGAAACGGTTTTTGTAAACTTTTCTTCATTTAATAAAATATATCTCCTTAAATTTTTTAAATACAATTACCGGTAAGTCAAAAACTGGGAAAGAGTGGTTATTAAATAAATGTTCGCATAAGAAACTTCTAGTCGACAAATTATACGTACACATATTTTTTCAGAATAGATCAAATTCTGACTAGACAAAAAAATCTTTGGATGACTGCCCACTCCGATTTTCTTAAACTGAAGAAGCAGATATAAATAAACAAAAATACTGACCTCCTTGAACTTTGGGTCTTCGTTTTGATAAGGTGCAACCAGTCTGTGGCCTTTATAGTACTTGGAACTTTTGAACCACTTTGGCGTAATACTTCAATTTCGAGCTCTAGAATTTGGTAAAACTTATTTAAATCTGGATCATTTGTTAACAAATCGTCCAATCTTTCTTGAGCTTCTTGTTGTATTTTTTTCTGGACTTCAACACTGGGATTAGGCTTGTTTGAATATTGCCCCGAATCTGATTCGCAATCTGAGTCTGAATCTTCCAAGTCGGCGCTATAATTGCGCTTTGCAATGCAACAAGTCAAAGCAGATAATGAAATTTTCGACACTGACGGGATAGGCATCACAAAATTATTGTTGAGAAATCCGGTTCCGGTAGTACTCAACATAACACCACTACGAACCTTTTTCGACAAGGTTAGTAACACTCGATGAGCGTGCTTGTACATTTTGTCAATTTAACAGAACTTCTGCAGACGCAAAAAAAACGGTTCAACACCAAGCGTTTTATTATTTCATCAATGCAGAATTAAAATTCGTGTTAACACAACATTTCGAGGTTAGGTTTATCATAATTGTGCAGACACTATAAAAGGCATGTCAGGAAAGCAAAGATTCTATTTTTGAACCCTATTTAGAAATAAACTGATGACGAAATTCAATTTTAAGAGTGTAATGACGATTTTAACTGTATAAACAATATTACTTCACTTCGACACCTTTTGAAGGCATGGAATCATGGAAATGGAATGATGGAAAGCATGTTCTGTGAAAATCGTGCATTCATTCTTCTGATTGACCACCAATGCCACCAACAGTCAAGACCAATGACCAATGAGCACCAGAAGTTATTCAATATGGCGGCTTGGGAAATATTTGAGTTAAACATAACGGCGGGAAACTGATATGTAAGTAAAAAATGAAAATAATTTAGCAGTTTCTAGATTCTAGATTAATAATGTGCTAAATAGGTTCTGAGGAAAAATTGGTTTATTTCAATTTTAATGGCCTTTTCATACCTCTGCTCGCCGGCAGTGGCAGGCAGCCTGTCTGCTGCAGAAAGTCCACAAGAGTGAAAGAGATGAAGAACAATCAGAATGGTCTTTCTCTTTTACTCTTATGGACTTTTTGCAGGCGCCGGCAAGCAGAGGTATGAAAAGGCCATTAAAATTGAAAAAAAAAAACCATTTTTACTCAGAACCACGAAGTACTTCGTGATAAGAACATTATTTCAATCAGACTGTCTCTTTGAAATATAACATTCTTAACTTCAAATCGTTGAAACATTTGAGGTTATGTGTTCTTGAAATATTTCATCTTTTCAATTCGTCTTGAAAATGAACTACTTTTTAACCAATCAGAAGTCGATTCGATGAATAAAAGATGCATATAAAAAAACCTTCATATGAAACTTAATTATTTGTTCCACAAGTGGTAAGACTGTAAGTTGTAAGAGACTTGTTGACTCGTTATTTTTTATAGTTCTGTTTAATCTTTACTTTTTTGTTTTGCGAGTCTTTTTACCTATATAGATATGAGATTCCACTTTCTATGTTGTTGACGTTGAAAGTGTAAAAAATTAAGATGACTGACTTTTCATCTGATCTAAAAGATATGTTAAACGAAATGTCTGAGCTGCGCAAAGTAAGTTTTAGTCATAAAAAACACTACGATTGCTGTAATTTATTGTATAATATATACTTTTGTTTAGAATCATGCTTGATCTTCAATTGTTTCGATGTCGAGTTTCGAATTCTTTGTAGTATATAGGCTATTGGAGGATAATAGGCAGCCTATAGGCTAGCTACATGGTTTGTTTGTGGTTATTTAGTTTGTTTGGTCTTGATTTCAACCGGCTTTTAGTTGGGCTGATAGAAAAAGCGGCTTAAATAAATCGGAGTAAAAAGTCAGTTAAGAAAATTGCTGGCAAAAACGAATTAAAAAGAAACAATTACAAAAACAAGGATTTTTTATCGTACATATAATTTAACAATAGAACGATAGATTATATTAATCCAAGGCCGTAGTCAGGGGGGGATGAGGCGGGTTTCCCCCTCCCCTACTAAAAAAAAAGTCAGGAATCGTCACAAATGGTCAGAAGTTCTGACGATTCCTGAACATCCTGACCATTCCTGACGAGTCTGACGATTTCTGAAGATATGCTAATTCACATCCTATCAGGTAGCTCATCGGCTAGGACCGCAGGTAGGCCAACCCAAAAGGATTAAAAATTGAAAATAATTTTTTTTTCAATGTTGCATATACAGATTCAGAAGTTACAAATTCAGAATCTACGGGTTTCGAGGATTTCAAATACCTAAAAATTTTCCTAAAAAGTTTAAAATGAGATTAAATATCATGTATCTTGTAAAGAGAAAGAGATACGTCAAAACGGACAAAATTTTCAAATTCACCTTGCAGAGTCATTTAATATATAAATATTAATAATTAAATATGAGTAAACAGTGAATATGCACAAATAAATATAAATAAATAATATAAATAATCTGGGAAATATAAAAGGGATTAGGTTTTATGGCATTCTATTCTTGGACCCGTAATAAAAGGATTATCCTTCGAACCCAAGCTCTGACGATTTCTGAACATTCCTCACGAATTCTGACTTTTCCTGACGATTTCTGTCGAGAAACGTAACAAAAGTGGTCAGAAATGGTCAGAAGTCCTGACTTTTTTTCTGACGATTCCTGACTTTTTTTTTAGTAGGGTCCCCTCGAAATTCTTGAAACATGTACATAATATACACATGTACTCTCCTGTGTGTCGATATGCATATCAACCCCCCCCCCCATTTATTCCTGTTGTATATCCCCCTCCGAAACGTTTTTCTGGCTACGGCCTTGAGTATATCGTTATTTTGTAATGTATGGTACAATCCTTGTGTTTCTTGTTTCTTCTTAACTCGACTTTGCCCGAAATTTTCGTAACTTATTTTTGGCCCGAACATGTTTTTAACCCGCTTTTGCTATCAGCCCCTCAGTTTACACACAACTTTGAAGGGTCAATTCTCAAAGCAAGTTATTAGATTAAGGTACTGTTCCTGTTTTTGTTTATAGGATTTCTATTCATTTTCTAAATGGCATACGTATGGTCATATAATAATAATTATTTTAAATAGTACATTATTCACCATTCTTATTTCCATCAAACTTTTCCCCCCCAGATGTCTTGGACTAAATTTATAGCACCTACTAGGAACCTAGTCATATTATTAGTTGTAACAATTCTTATTTTTATTCTCAAACTATTGAAATTTTTATAACAAATTTGAAGAATTAAACATTTTCAGTAGGAAATTTCGAAAAAAAAAAAACCAAAGCTGAAAAAATGCTTCAATTTTTGCGTACGCCAAAATTTCTCGGACAATATATACATCTAAGATTTCATCACTATACTGACTAATAATAATTTATTAAAATATGTGCTATTATTTTATTTATAGATATTTCTTGAATGGTTTTTTTTACCAAATAATTATTCTAAAACTGTTAAATTCTATCTTGATTGTTGACAAATTTTCAGAAGAGATTATTTAAAAATTCATTGTTTGGTCATAAAGAGATTAATACCAGATACTGTAAAGCAACTTTTTTTGTTGAAATCTCTTTCCGAAAATAATGTAGCTAGGTTGTTGACGAAAGATTGAAGTCTAAAAAAGCTACCGGCGCCTTATTATAAATTAATGAATTATAGGATGACACCTTTTAACTTATAATGATATGACAAAACATCAGGATATAGAACCTTTGCGCTCTTTGATGCCCTGTGAGGATACTGTGAAGTAGAGGATCTCTTGTGTGCACTTGTGAAGTTGGTTTTTTCTTCAAATGTTATTTGAAAAAACAGATTTAAATTCGTACAGCATTGGCAGGTGTTAATAATTTATTTGATGTTGTTATTCTTGTTTGAGTGACCTTCAAGGTCTCATTGGTAATCAAAAGGTTTTCGCCCAATGCTCATTCTCCTTGAAGGTCTCTCTCTGTTCTTTGAGTTTCAGGCGCTTTCCTTTTCGTGAGAGTGGGGACTCAGGTAGTGGCGTGAAGCTCCCTTGTTGAGTTTTGGGAGCTTTTCCGGGCTTCTCAGTTGCTATCAAGGTGTAGCCGAGGGTAGGCATTATCGGTTGTTGCAATGATTTTAATCAAGTGTGTTTCTTCTAGGCAATTCAGGTATTTGTGCTTTCAAGTAAAGTCAGTGTGTTATTCATTCTTTCGATTCCTTGATTAGTGATTTCCCGACTCGATCATCTTCTGGTGTTGTGGGAAGTGACGAGTCGGATGACGTATTGCTTCCGGTCGCGTCGGGATCGATCGTTCGGTGAACGATCGTGGTCGTAGCTTCCGGAGGCTACATCTGTGCCAATTTTCTCCAACAACCCAAAACCTTTTTTGGGTACAAAAGGAGCACCTTGTTGGGTAGGCTCAGGAACCCGTATTTTGGATTAACTCGATAACAGGTATTTTGAAGTTTTCAGTAATAACGGTGATGAATTGTCTTGTTTCCTTTTTTCATCGACTCTGACATGACCAAACGTGATTCCTTCGCTACCCCACGTCAGTCCGTCATAATTCATTAACAGCAGGTTTAAATATTATAATACACACACATACATATACATATATATATATATATATATATATATATATATATATATACATATATTATTATTTTTTATATATTATATTTTTTGGAATCAAACCGAAGGGCCTATGACAAAGCGACCGAACGCGTCCTCGGGCTGAATATGGTTACAATAATTAATAAGCAGTCGCGGACAATTGTCCAGGGATGGTCCGAAAGAATAACCCCTAAGCGGAGGCGTAACAACCGTGCCGAAAACTGAATGGCAACTGGGTTAAGGCTCTACAAGGATGGACGAACCCTTTCCCTACCTGCTCGTGGGAACAGCAATGACACCACCAAAAAGTTGTAGATGCGGTTCAAAACGATCGAACGCGCAGGGCACCCGACAATGGGTCGGCAAACGGTGCCGATCACCCTAGAGTTCAGGGTGCTGAAAATAATTTAGATGGAAATACGACGACGAACCGGCGAAACGCCCACATTGAATGGACGAATCAACTCAAGGATGTCTTTCTAGACTGCTAAGAAGCCAGCATTATCTCTTTTCACGGAGGCTTTATGGCACGGATGCACACTCTGTGGTGCCAAAAACACCCAGAGCTTCAGCACGTTTCGCATCATTCGTTGCGAAATCAAGCCGACTACTGCCGGAAAAAGGGATATGTACGCGGAGCGCTTCCCCATCAGCTGTATGAACAAGCCGCAGACGAAAAGCAGCAAACGACATTAAGACTAACAGTGGTAAGCAGGCACCTCCTGAGAAATGATCGCGATTTCAGGACAAGCAGGAACATTAACACCCAGGTTTCTCCAAACCCCCTAGACCTGGCTGAAATGGATACCTCTCTTCGTGAGGATATCTCAGAAGAGTCCAACCTCTGGTCCATCAATATTGTTCAGTTTATGGTGCTGCCAGAGCTTTGGCTTCTTCAAATCGAAGGCTAAAACCGACGATGCATCAAAAGACCAAAAGACGTTTGCATCAACTGAACCAGAAGATTGGATGGGCAAGACAGAATGCGCCCCGTATTCAGTGTGTGATTGACTACTTAACTTCTGGTAGACCGTTCACGGAAATGGTTCGAAACTTCGCCCAAGAACTGAGGACCTACAATCACACACTGAACAAGTCACAGCTGCTGACAATCAAGCACCAGGTCAGGGAGAATCAACAGTTTCTCGTTGACCCATCACGCCTCTTCAGCGATCTCCCTGTTCCTGTCAAAAATTCACCCAAGCCCAACGAAGTAGAGACTTTTTGCAGAGATGTATACGATAGGGCGGAGTGATAATGTTCAAATTAGTCGAATCGTTTGAGCTGAGCGAAAAAAATTGTGGATTAAGATCCGAAAGAAGTAAACAAAAATTGAAAGCGGCTAATATCTTCTGTTCTCTTTTTTTATTTGAAAATTCAATTTTTTGAAAATTCTAAAAAATTTCCCTTTTGCTTCAAAAATTATAGCAAATTTTTTTATGTACAGTTTCCGCTATTGAATAATAATAGGAAATTATAAATTAAAGAATTTTTTTTTGCTCAATTTAGAATTTTTTGAAAATGTCCAAAAACATGTTTTTTTTTTATTGAGCCCTATGCACACATTTTGAAAAAAGTTGAATATTTCGAACCTGAAATTTCTTTAGCTTGAATCAAAGAAACATGCTATTATTTTGTTCTTTCGAAAAAAAATTTGTAGTGATGTTTGAAGCGTTCAAAAATGGTCAATTTTACGTTTTTTGAGCGATTTTGACGACTTTTGACTTTAAAAAATTGTTGTTGAAAAAACAAAATAATTGCATGTTTCTTTGATTAAAGCTAAATTAATTCCAGGTTCGACATATTCAACTTTTTTTTAAATATCTGCATAGGACTCAATCCAAGGAAACATGTTTTTTGGCCATTTTCAAAAAAATGTAAATTGAGCCATTTTTTTTTTTATTATAATTTTTCATTATTATTCACTAGCAAAAACTGTACATACAAAAATTCGTCATAATTTTCAAAACAATAGGGAAAGTATTTGGAATTTTCAAAAATTAAAATTTTCAAATAAAAAAAGAGAACAGAAGATATTAACCGATTTCAAATTTTTTTTTACTTTTTTCGGATGTCAACTCACAAATTTTTTTCGCTCAGCTCAAACGATTCGACTAATTTGATCATTTTCACTCCGCCCTAGTATACAAGAACCCGAAAACAATGAAGTTGAAAGAAGATACTAATAATATGATGCGCTTTAAGGGCATGCTCTTCGGTGATCACGTGACCAAACCAGTCCTCGGTTATGAACATTTTTTTTGGTGTTCACCATGTCCAAACGCAATGATATATCGCTCTCAAAATTTGGAATATAGAAAATGAGACAATAAATTGCGTTTGTATATTTAGTTTCAGTAATAATTTTGAAAAAAATTATCCATGTAAAAAATAATGTGTAAAATTTCATAACCGAGCTTGGTCATGTGATCTCTACTTTACCGACGTTGAAAGCTTCTTTTTTTCTCCGCTAGAAATTGCTAAAAAGGTTCCAAAAATAATGACAGGTTACGTGTGTGCAGATACTTATTTTTTGATTTGCAACAAATGTGCAAATGTTATTATTTATATTGATTTTTCAAAATGTTTAGACGATTTAGTCCAAAATTTGTGTCAGTTATCAGCATACGCGAATCAAAAAATCTGAAATGCATCAAACCAAACATTACAAACATATTGATGTATACAAACGTTCTTTAGTGCTTTTTATGTAATCGCTCAAATTCTAAACACGATATCTCAATCCCTGTGGACGTAGTGAGCACCAAAAAAAATGAAAATAATATTACACATTTATTTTTTACATGAATAATTTTTTTCAAAATTATTACTCAAACTAAATATACAAACGCAATTTATTGTCCCATTTCCTATATTCCAAATTTTGAGAGCGATATATCATTGCGTTTGGACATGGTGAACACCAAAAAAAATTTTCATAACCGAGGACTGGTTTGGTCACGTGCTCACTGTAGAGCATGCCCTTAAGGAGTTTTTCGACAACCGCACAACATCTGAGGAGGAATGTCCATCAACCACTGCCGAAAAGGTGAAAAAAGCACCTAGGGGCACGAAGAACTTTTCCGCTGCAAGACCAGATGGTATCAAGAACTTCTGGTGGAAGGAGTTTACTTCTACACACCAATACCTGCCTCGCATATTCACCTCATATTTAAAATCGGAAACGCATATATTCGCCGTGGCTGCGGTTTTAGGACGCACTATACTCCTACCGAAAAAAGATGACTTGTGCAACCCAGAGAATTACAGGCCAATAACTTGTTTTAACACGCTGTATAAGATCTTTACAAGTGTCCTAAACGACAGGATTGTTCGAAGAATTGAGCCTGTGTGTAGAGAGATGTACGTACAATTTGGCTCTAAGAAAGATGTAGCAGGATGCCAAAAGAACCTACTAATTGACAGGTGCGTCTGCAAAGACGCATCCGCCCATCTGCGCATCCTGTCAATGGCCTGGATTGAGCTTTGGAAAACTAGATTTACTATCTCATCTCGAAGTTTTCGTGTGACAACGAACAACGTCATCTTCCAGAGGGGCTTCTTTCAGAGCGATACCATGATCCCTCTGCTCTTTTGCATCACACTTCTGCCTCTATCTCTCACACTACGCAATTCTCCTGGATACCTCTGCGGCGACACTAATCATCGCGAGCATAAGGTCACTCATGTAGTTTACATGGATGACCTGAAGATCTATAATTCTAGTGTAAGCAAACTTCAGCTTGCAGCTTGCTTAATACTTTGGATGGGATAAGTGTGCCAAGATTCATCTAAAGAAAGGAAAGATTACTGGCGTTCCCAAGAACTTTCAGCTTGTGGCTATAAGTATTATTAGACATCTTGACACTGGAGAGACCTATATATACCTGAGCGTGCCTCAAAGCCGCATTGAGGACGTAACATTAGTGAAGGAGTCTCTCCGAAGCAGATACAAGCATCTTCGACATATTTGGTCTTCAAATCTGTCGGCGTTGAACGAGGTATCGGCGACTAACATTCTTGTCGTCCCGGTTCTACTCTACTCGTTTGGAGTGGTTCAATGGACGAAGAACGAGCTTGCGGCCCTTGATATCGCCACACGTAAGATCATGCATGTGTATAAGAGCTTGCATATCAATTCTTCCGTTCTGCGATTATACATCTTACGCCGTCAAGGCGGACGCTGACTTCTGATTCTCTATTGTCTTCATAACCGAATTGTTCTGAATACAGCATACATTGTTGTAAATGGTAGAGATCGTCTCCTAAAAATGGTCAGGAAACACGAGATGATTGGCAAAGGGGTGTTCCTTTACAAAGGCGTGGAGCAGGCGGCCGAGACCCTTGGCCTGAATTTTAACGTCAGAAGTGAGGAAACTGCATTACTCCATCTAGATGCCTCACTTCTAAAAGTCGTAGTCAAGAAAGCAGAAGTTAAAGAATTTCGCCAACACCTACTCGACAAGAAAATGCACTGAAACTTTAACAGAAATGTATAAGATCAGTCCTTGTCGAAGGAGTAAACTTTTGCTTACCTCAGATCATCAGGTCTTAATTCAGGTACAGAGGGTTTCATTTTCGCATGCCAGGAAACGACGTATCTCTACGGACATAATGCGGCCCTAAGAGTGCTTCATCCTATCTTTGTCGCTTTTACGGTGTTGGCCGCGACCCTGCTCTGCCGAACGCTCCAAGGAAGATAAAGTCAATTGTCCAAAACGAGAAGTGCCAAATTTTGTGGAACTACGATTTTCGGACAGCAGTCTCATTGCACACTCGAGGCCTGACATCGTTCTCCAAGACTTCGAGAAACGAACTATATTCCTGATCGAGCAACCCGCCACCGGGAGAGTACCCATGATGAACCGAAAACAGGCGCACCCCATTTCGAGAGTGACACATTAGGAGGTGGCCCGTGAAATTTTTTGACGATACTGGAACCCAGGGTGTAGAGTGACAGCCTGTCATAACTCACCCGACCTTCCTATTGTTACACGATTATAACCGGTTGAGAGAAAATAAAAATTATTAAAATATTAAGGAATTGAATTTCAATATGCTGCATTACGTTGATTAGACAATGAAGAGACAATTAAAAAAAGATTTTAAAAAATCGGTGAATCCGTTCAATTTCTGTCGAGAGTTTTCATAATTTTGCATTCATTTTAAGATTACCTTCTATATCTCCACGTTTTGAGACCCCTGAGCTAGAAAAACCGATTTTTACCAAGGTGTCTGTCTGTAATTTTGATAAAAATTCAAAAAGTGAGAGCATTTTGAAAATTGTTGAGACCTTGTTTTTTCAAAATTTGAAAATGATATGCGCGGCTGTTTATAGTACTCAAAAATTCAAACAATTTATTCCCATGAAATTTTTCGATAAAATGAAAATTTTCAGAGAGATAGCATTTTCAAAATCCAAAAGCAGAAACGAAAATTAACATTTTCAGCCAAACAACGCACGATACAAAAAAAAGTCAAGACAAGAAAAATGTGTCTTTTTGCACGCCCTACAAGATTATCATGATGACTTTTTGAATCTTTCGAAAAATCGAAAATTCACATTTTTATTGCACAAAAAATAATGAAAAATCCAAAATTCCAATTTTACGGTCAAACTATGCAAGATAAGACAAATGATGATTCGACAAAAATTGTGCACTCAAAAAAGATCTATAAATTTGTTATTGGCCACTTTTTGACAGGATGTGTAGTTTTTGTTTTATTCGTAAAAAATAACATTAACAGTGAAAAAATCGGCCCGCTTTGTGGGCACATTCTCATCAAAACTTTGCTTATTTAATTTCCTTTTCATCTCGTGTGTGTTTTTCACAATATTTCATTGTTTTTATATTCTCCATGCTATTTCTAACGATTAAAACAATAAAATAAAATAATAATTCAAACAATTTATCCTGACTGAAAGTCTGACTTTTATATCAGAATGCGTTTTGATCTTTGTTTACTAAAATAATTGCTCTACAAAAATTCGACTATTACATTTAGAGTTCAAGAACTATGCTTCAAATAGACGAAATAAATAAATATATATATATAGGAAAAAAAAGAGTTTTGGGTTCCTTGCCAAGAGGTAGGCCGGGTATTGGCAAATCGGAACATATGATCAACCAATTGCGACTCTCGGTTTCCATTCCTTGTCCTAGCCCCCCCCCCCTTCCCCCCCTAACAGAAGTTTTGTGGGGACTGACGTTACAACTAGACTCTCCACCATACGACGAATCACTACCCAGGAAACAAGAAACGATTGACCACGTTTCAATCGTATTTCAGGGCGTATGAAATGTGTATCTTAAACTGGAATGGCAGATTGCTGACGATAGGTTAGAAGTGCCAATGAATCGGAGAAGAGGTTATTTTACGATTCACCAAAAATATTTCGTTACCGATTGAAAAACGACGGTCAATTTTGGAAATTTTAGATATTCCAAACGAAGGGGCTAGCTATTTGCAAGTGTGGATCCTTGAAGTGGAAATAATGATTGTGGGAAGCGTAGAAATGCCGCACATTTGGAAAGTAACGGGATTGAATAAAAAAATGATTGTACCTTTTAAAAATGTCTCTTCTAAAATGATTTTATTGGAATTTGAAGACAAAACGTTCGTTTGTAAACCTCCGAATGTCCTAGAATTTGGTTAATGGTGCATGACTCTTTGTGACTTATTGAAAATAAAAAATTGAGTATTTTTGATCTTACAACTGTATTACGTTTATTTACCTATATTTAAAAAAATACCCATTCACAAATTTACCTTTTTTAAAGACAATTTCCGCCTTTTATATAATTAAAGTGGTTTATTAATTTTTTAATTGAAAAATTTGCACATATGTAAACTACAGTATACATATATTTATACTTTGTTATAATCACAAATATTTTATTCTCAGAGATTGATTTAATTTATTATAATTTATTGAAAAATTTACTATTTACATAAACTTGAATTTCACTAACATATGTATGTAAATTTGATTACAATTTAAATATTTTAATTTCAATATTTATATTAATTTATTTAAATATATTTTATTTTAATATTTTATTTAAATATTTATAAAATAGGTTTCTTATGATGGACATTGTTGAATCTTTAAAATCAAATTCATTTAAGTTCCTAAGAAATCTGCACTTTACTATTCAAATTTACTCGCATCCAATTCCGATTCACTACAATTCAATAATGAAGAGCGCAATCTGCATTATACAATTCATTGGACTTGATCAATCATCAATTGTATGATGCAGATTCGTTTCTGTTAAAGTGAATCTGCACTTTACCATTCAGTTTGACATCCTTCAAACTCCATTTCATTGAGAACTTGAAACGATTCATGCGTTTCTTCTGTGAATCGTAAATCACCAATTGAACTTAAGTTACTTTTTTTGAGGTTATGTTCTCCTATTCGCCAATGGCGATACCACGCTAATACACCAGTTCTCGTAAGATCACTGAAGTTAAGCATTGTTGGGCGCGGTTAGTGCTTGGATGGGTGATCGTTCAGGAATTACTGCGTGCTGTTGGCCCGTCGTGGGTGTGGTGGGCCCACATTGGTAGTAAATATCCACCTAGAAACACTACCCGAATCGGGTAGTGAGGCAATGAACTTTCGAGTTCGAACTGCTAATCAATGTATGTATGTATGTATGTATGTTCTCCTATTCAGAATGTCTTAAAACGATAGAACGAACACATCTCCGAATGTGGCTTTGCAAATTTAATAGCTGACCACATGGAGAATAGACATAAGGAGACCAAAGTAATGTAACCGAAAATAAGCAAATTTTTGTCGTATAAAAAGGGTTACAATACTGCCCGAATTATGGCGCTAGTGTTGTACGTAAAAAAATGGCCGCCATATATGTTGACATCTTACATTATTTACCAATGTGATTTTAATAGAAATGTATAAATTATTATTAAAACGCAGAAAATTTATTTTACTCATCTCGAAATATCGGTGCTTCTATGTAATTGAAGTGATCCTGCAATGGACGTGGTAGGTACTTCAGATGTATTGCACAAACGTGGAAAACAATAAGGATATAACGGATCAGTTTTCAATCTTGTACGCATACACATCACAGAACTGATATCGGACTTCCACTTGAATATAACAGTTTTTACATTCAAATCTTCTTTAAATGCCTCAACAAATTGTTTTAGTCATTTAGGAATTTTGTATTTTTGTTTAGGGTTATATCATAGGTTATATTTACACGGACCATGACGGCGGCCATCGTTACCCGTACCACACTAGCGCCGCGCTCGAGAGATCTAGCATTTCGATGCGTTATTGTACATCCGACAGAAAAATGCTCGTTTTTGGTGAAGTCAATGTACAGGACTTTGGGCTCCTTATGTCTATTCTCCATGGCTGACCAATTCAAAGAGTCAAAAAAACAATTGAAATGCAACTTTCTCAATCTGGAATTTTAAGATACACATTTCAAGGCGCTTCAGTTCAATCGTTTCTTTTTTCCTGGGTACTCAACTTGGACATGATTTCGACTCGCAAAACAAATTTCGCGCATAAAGGTGGTAGTTGGGTGTACAATCTAAACAATGAATAATACAAACAATAAAATAGCCTCGGAATGGACTGAAACTTTGATTGACGAAATGCATACACACGGTAAACGTAAAGGTCGAATTTCAGCCGATGAATGGTGACTGGGTGTCTGGAATGCTAGGGGGACGAATGATCTTAAGATAAGAGAATTACGAGAAACTATGCGCGTAAGGAAGGTAGCTATTTTATGTGTACCTGAGACAAAGAAAAAGGGATGCGAAAGTAGAAACATATAAAATGGGATGTTGAATGGCGGTTTTGAAATATGGTCAGTAGTAGATAGGGAAGCACATGGTAGTCAAGGGGTCGGTTTGATTATGAATGAAAAAGCAAGATATATGTTCCAAAAACGACTTAGATACTTTTTTTCTCCCCTTTTCAGATAGTTGGAGAAGGTCTTTCTGATTGTATAATTTATTAGAAAGATACGGAAATATACGCTGAAGTAAAGGAATTTCCTTCTTCATTTTAAATCAAATACAACTTTAGTCATTTTTTCATGGAAGATGGTATTTTGTCGACCAGGGTAATTAATTAATTAA
>CAKNYM010045869.1:0-23132 GCA_932195095.1 Andricus curvator | reverse complement strand
TGCCATTGAGATTATGTGGTTAAAATATTACATCAAACAATTCATCCATGTAGGAGGAAAATGGGATCAACGAATACATGGGCTAAAAATCAAGCTTGAGGAAGCGCCTTAAAACTTGCCCTCACGACGTGCGGATCAATCCGCACGTCGCGCCCACACCATGCGGACACTATGCGGATATTTTGCTATTTGGGCGCATGACTGTTTATACTGCGCTTCTGATTGGTCCAGCATAAATATTTAATAACTCAGAAACTTCAACTGATTTGTGAAAAAGGAATTTTCGATTTATTTTATTTTTATTTTCATACAGCCATATAAGTCCGGACACCTAAGCCTGGGACACCCCAGGTATGCGTGTGTGTTTGTGTGTAATTCAATGTGGCAACGCTGTAAGCCCAGCCAAAAAAGTATTGATATGGATGCGGGTGAATTAATATTTTTCGAATGCTTGTGAATCCGTTGTCTTATTCTTTGCAGCGAACTGAGAAGCATTAGGACGAATTGAGCTAGCGTTAATAAAAGGCCGTGGCTTCGGTACGTAAAGATGGATTTTTCCAGTACAAATAGAGCTGGAAAAGAGCTATTAGTACCGAAATTTCGGTACAAATAGCTACATTTTTTCGGTACATGTAGACACTTCCTTAAAAAAATGCATTGATGACGGCGCATCGAACAATTGATATTAATTCTCCTCACGAAGTAATAGTAAGGAGAAACCACGCTAATGCATTTGCGGCGGCAAAGCATGCCAACCTTTTCGGAATGGGGGGAGGGGCTTTCCTAATTAATGAGTGAAATATCCGCGAGAGCCGAGAGTGCCGAGAGACGAGTGTCATGGCGGTCAGTCAAATGTGAGGCAAAGCGATAGATGTATTCGTGCCGTGATTTGTGCTATGTTGTCGTTTTGGATAACTTAGAAAAAATGTAGAAGCCGTAAGTGTTCCATACATAATTTTATTCGAAGTTCGGTTACATGTCTGCTTCCAAAAAGAGTTTTTTTTTAAAGTCCGACAAAAGTAAATTATAGGTTAGGTGGTGTCGTTTGAAATTCTGTAATTTTCTGTACATTTTATTTGATTTTTTAATTGAATAATAATGCGTGGCGGTAAGGCGTACGCTGCATCGCAGTTTTCTGTTTGCAATGCAAGTATATTGTTAAAAACAAAAATCTTCTGCAAGTTTAAGTCCGGAAGTGAATGTACATAAGTGAAAATATATTGTTTCGTGAAACGAAAAAAGAAATATAAATTTTGCCATAATTTTAATTTAAAGGTGTTGTCTTATTCAAATTTAGCGCCGAAATAGGTGGTAACTTTCGGCTCTTGACGAGCGTACTTCGTGCAACTTCGTGGCTCTCGCAGATATTTCACTTAAAAGCAGGGTTGGTAACGTATAATACTCCACGTATTATACGTGGTTTTCTACGCGTATATTACCACGTATTTTTATTTTATTAACATAACCTTAAACCGATGACTATCCGAAATAATACTTTTAAGCAGCTGACGACGTATAAAACTGTCCTCGGACGCGACTAGTAGGACACGAGAAAACAAAAAGTTTCTTTCTGGTGAAAATAAAATCCGAGACACGCTGAGAGAAACGATTCGTTCAATCGAAGCTTTTTGCCACTGACGAAAATTATATTAATTCACTCACGTCGCGCTAAATCCAAGCGAAAATTCATGGGTGAACGCCACACGAAATGATACACGGCAAGAACAGCTGATCCAAAACGCGTTTGCGCGTTTTCGATCTCAATCTACTCGCACTATCAGCCTGCAGCGGTTGTGCAAGTCGCAGACCCGTCGTTCCTCGCCGTTTGCACGACCGACGGGCGTCTAATGTGCCGGACCGTTGTCCGCCCTTCGGTCGCATTCCGACTCTGCTGGCCTGACGCGTGCATTTAGCAGGCACGTTGGTCTCCAACCCGTCGGGCCGATCACGTGCCGGTACGTATGTTATCTGGGATATTACGTCAAAAACGTATTATACGTAGAAAATACTCGAGTCACGCGTAACTGACCAGCCCTGCTTAAAAGTCACGACATCTATTCCGAAAAAGTTGCCATGCTTTCGCAGCAAACGGTTTCTTCTCCTTACTATTACTTCGTGATTCTCCTCTAAGAAATCCGCAATTATTATTATTTCTTATATTCACTCAGGTCCCTATTCTGTGCCAGCCTCGAGGTCTGGTCAGCATAGATTGGAACACGATTTTTCGTGTCAACACTCGGGACCACATATCGACCCCTCCATTCAATATGAGTCTATTTGCTGACAGCGTCCTGTATGAGACTATTCCATATGCTTATACACAGCGCATAGTCTCATACACGGCGCTGTCAGCACATAGACTCACATTGAATGGAGTTGTCGATATATATTCTCTGAACCCGACACCAGTATGGCGCAGTAGCGCCCAGAGAGGCGCGATGTAATCAACTTCTGATACAGCACTTACTATCCGAGCGTCAAGGTCGTCAACGGACGCTCAGGGGGGGGGGGGCAGAAGTAGTCAAGCGTGAAGCCGGCGCTTCAACGAACAGCACAGAATCGAGACCTGATCGTATTACAAATTGTAATAATTAATAGTTAAAATTTACTTTAATTCGCCCTGATGAATTGCACCGAATTGGAGTGCGCCTTGCACTCTCACGAATTAAAACGCTTTGACCAATGTTGAAGCATTCGTGCACTCACGAATTCAGACGGATTGGAAGGAGACTTTTACTCTCACGAATTAAGACGCATTGACCAATGCTGAGCAGGGTGTCTACTGTGCGGGAATTGAAATAATCCGTGAAAATCTGAGAATTGTCCTTGATTTTATTTTTTATGTGGGAAGTGCATTTAATTTCCTTATAATTTACCATTTTGTATTGTCCCTGAGGAACGCTTTGGGGTTTGGATAGCATCTACAATTTTACATATTAATTGACAATTTATGTTACTGCCTTTTTCCTTACAAGTTTTATCTATCTACATAATGAAACTAGAATAATAAAGTGAGAATTATAAAAATGTAAATTATATTTTATGGATGCACGGTGAATTCAAGAAGGAAAATTTGTTTTGTCAACTATAAAATTGGACAATAATTGAATTGCTTATATTTCAACCATATAGAAACCAGCAAAAACCAACATTTCCCTAACAGTGTTGAATCCCTGCCAAGAATAGAAGATTCAATTAAACAAAAATAACAAGAAAATTTTTTCGCCCTTTTATTTATTCTATTTCTATTTATTAGGAAAAAAATATTGAAAAAATCGGTTATTTTTGAAAAACGAATTTTTACCATTGTCTTATGGTGACCACACAGCCTGAACTCAATTAGTATACCGCAACTAACCCAACTATACAACTGTGGTCTGTCGCTCTGGTATCAATAAGATTTTTCTGTTATTTACATTTTATTTAAAGTTGGATTTCTGCAATTTTTAAATTCTGATTTTGGATTGGTTATCCGATTCTTTAATTTAGCTTTATAAATTTTCTTTCCTCGAAATTCCTATGCGAACTTTAGTTGTCTTGTATACGTCATGAGAGTACCACAGCTTTGATTTTACGTGAACAAATTAATTTTTCAATCTCTTAAATCGTTCGCGTCTTCAATAATTAAACTTTCGTAGATGAAAACAAATTTTTTATCAAATTAAAGTTTTGCTAAGAAGGTATGTGGTCATTATCACATTTTTGTAACATATTCATTCAAAAAATCGTTTTTTGTTTGTTTTTAAAAATATTAATCTTTTCTTCGATCATTTCTATGTATTTCGAAGAAAATGTGATAACATGTGAAATATAAATTTTCACCTATAGTTTTTCTGGAAACCAATTTAACGCAGACAAAAATGTCTGATCTATGACATAATTGAACCCTTCTCTCATAAAGCAAATACATTTTTTTTAGTAAAAGAATTTTGTATTAAAATACTAAAACGGGGTATATGAGATCTTCTGTGAAAAATGAAGTTCTCAGTCTGGAAGTGTAAATTTAAATTTTGGTATTTTGTTAATAGTTCAAAGAATCCGATATTCACAGAAAAAGTACAAAAATACTTTTTTTGTAAAACCAGTGTTTTAAATTATCCTTTATACGTGGCATTATTGTAGAAAGGGCAACCATTTTTCCAAAAGTTTCAAAGTTAAGAATCAGAGACTTTAGAAAATCCGTCATTTAAAAATAATGTTACACAAGCTAAAGACATTTTTCCCACAAAACCTTTCAATAAATATTAATGCATGATTTAATCATCAGTCTTGTATTAAATATTTAATTTAACTAAAATTCTAGGCTTTCATATTATTAAAATCCTACAATGAAGCTCTGGAGAAACTAACAGAGAAACAAAAACAAGATTTAAACAAATCGCGAAATCATTCCAAGAAGCTCATGAAACTAATTACAGAAAAATATAGATCTATCTTCGAATCCAAAGCTGTTATGAAAGATGAGATAAATCACCTACGTGCAGTTGTAAACGATTTGCAGCTGGAAGTTGAAAACCAGGCAAAAGACTTAAAGACCAAACATGAACTTTGTAAGCATTTTTCATAAAACTTACCTGTTTTTTCTACATACACAATTAAACGCTAATCTCAGATTTTTTCTTCGAAAAGTTCTTGTACTTATATTATTTTCATTCTACAGTAAAACCGAAATTAACCAAATTTATTTTTCGTAAGCAGCAATCAATTCATGTGGATTTCTTGAAATGCTGCCTATCCGAATTACTTTCTTTTTAGTTTTAGATTTAGTCGATTAAAGGTGAAACGTTTTCAAAAAGATACTAATTTTTGCTCTTGTTTCTTTACTTAAATTTAATAAATTTAATTAATTTTTAAACGAAAACTTCCTCATTGATAAATTAATTAAAGAAACGTGATAACAATACATATCTTCACAGTTTGCAAATTGGAGGATGAGTTGGAGATTTTACGATCCCAAATTGATTTACAAGCGGATGAACATCAGAAACAGATCGAAGCTATACAAGAACGAAACCGTATCGAAAGAAACCGGGAAGTCTCTCAGTACCAAACAAAGCTAGATGCTGCAAATGCCGAGGTAATAAAATAGGTATTTTCGGATATATCAATAATTTTCGACTCTAATGGAAATTCTACCAACTGAAGTTTTGAAAACCTCGACTAATTATAAAATTTCGTAATACTTTTTAAGATCGAGAAGCTGAAAGAACGGTTTGAACACCGAACAGAATCACAAAATAAAATTCATCACAGTTTCAGTCATCCTGCTTGGAGTGATGGTGAAAGTAGCAACAACAAAGGAAAAGATTCTGTTAAGCGAAAGAAGAAACCTGATTTTAGGTATATTATTTTTTAAATAAATTTCATCTCGTCATGTTATAACAAGTCTAAAATAATGTTTGCAGTATTTTCTGAGTAAACGTTATATTTTCAGATGGCCGAATCTGAATATTACGACTTCAGTGAAGGCAGAAAATCTAACACAAACTGCAGAGCATTCAACGAAAAAGAAAAAACTTTTTCTGCTTGACAACGACAATATCATTGACTTGGAGTTGTCATAAACTTATTCTTATTTGTGTTTTAAACAAGAGTATGATGGACTGTTAAAGTATTATCGGACTTCAAAAAGAAATCCTAGAAAGTATTAAATTAACAGATACTTATTTTAACTGAAATATAATATATTTGTGATATTACTAGATGGTGTGAATTTTGTATACATCTTTATTTCCATAGGAAAGTTGAATCCATACAAATTATACTACGTTATCGAAATTTCACCCATTTCCATCGGAATCTAAGAATTTTAAGAGAAATATATTTTAAAAGTTTTAAAATAGGTATAAACGCAATAGTTAAAAATCTCAATAGATTATGAATAATTTATAGGTAACTACAATATCATTAAAATAAAAAATTAAACTTTGTACATGTACATTTCCTTCTTTTACGCAAAACGAGTCCAGTGACTCTAGGTCAATACTACTTTTGGTATAATATTAGAATAGTAATTGTTTGTACGTTATGAGTGGACCTTATTTCAAATTGAAAATGCTGGAAGAGTATTTTGAACATTATTCTATAAATAACATCCTTTGTTATAGAAAAGGTACCATTCTGTACACAAGGGCACAAATGTCTAGAAGTTGCTTTGATGCAGAGTGTAGATCGCAGAGGGGAATCGACTGATGTTCAAAGAATTTCGTTAATTACAACATATCGCGACGCCCACCGTTGTTGACATTACTTCGAAACCCCACGTTTCTGTCTTCATTTGCTAATCTTGCGATGCAATGAGTTCCAGCTATTTGTGTAATCGATCTTGAGATGTCCGTAAGTGTTCAAACCGAAGCGGGATGGCGGTATCACCTCGAAGTATCTCTCGTTGACCTCAGTCTTCCTTGGAGGTTCCATCTCTTCAATATCACGCGGCGCTTCAGCTGGTAATCCATGATAAAGGCACTCTTCTCTGGAAATTAAACAAATCCTCATGTTAATGTAAAATCAATATTAGATTGATGACAGTATCAACAATTTATTTTTTCAAACGGAGGCTGGTATACCAGTGACCATGTGCCAAAAATTAACAAAGATAATTTGAATACTTTTAATCTTGATTTACTTAAATATTTAAAAACTTTTTAAGTTTCTTTACAAACGTAATGACCACTGCTAAGTACTATGGGTGTATTCACAATGGATTGTTTATTTGTGCTCATTTTATGATCACTTTGCTTCCCCACAGAGAGAGGTTTTTCAATTAAAGAAAAAGAAAACTGACACTTTCAATACATTTCAAGTTCGAAGAAGAATAAAATTTCCTTTTTACGAATGCGAAAACTTACGTTCATAAATTTAAGGTAAGACAACCTCATAAAAAACGACATCTTCCAGACTGATAATGTAATTTATTTTAATAAGATAGTCAATAACGTTTCGAAACCCAGCTTGTTTACCGCATCAGATCTCATATAGTTGGAAAAGATTCAATAAAAATCAATCAGAACATAGAAAACATGGAGTGAAGCCTATTGTTCTAATAAGAATTCCTTAAATTCTTAGTCTTACTGAAAATCTTATTTCTAGAAAATGAGAGAAACCATGAAAAGGTCAATCAAGATATATGTGTTGTTACAAAGTTTAGTCTTACGAGACCTAGACATCAATTGGAGCTACAGTTTATCCAAGTTTCATGATTAGGGGAGAGCGGGGTACGGGCGGCACCCTAACTTTGAGTGAATTTTTTAACATTAATAGTATTTTTTACACTGTCCAAAAAAAAGCAACAAATAAAATGAATGTTTATAAATGAAATTCTATTCGAATAAAAATTTAAAACGAACGCGTTTAATTTGTAGAAATAAAAATAAGCAGGCGTCAAAGTGGGGCACAGAAGGTCTCTGGCACGGTAAACTCGCGAAAAAAAACGAGATCGATAAATGGTACTTTTTTTAATAGTTCTACAAAATATAAATTCTAAATTGTTATTCCCAGACGTTAAATCAAGAATATTTACATCACGAAAATTCTTTTCATATATTAACGAAGTTGTTTTAAAGATGAGGTTAAAAATCAGCTGTTCTCTCTGAACACAGCTTAGAACGGCGCGAGTGTGACATGTCGTGCCCCACCTTAGGGTGCCGATCTCTGCCCCACCTCGATACTTTTTTTATTTTTTAAATAACTATTTAACTACATGTTTGAGAGAAGTGGTTAAAAAATAAATTAAAGTTCGAGTTTCAAACTTTAGAATAGACCCAGTTTTAGGGATTATTGATACTTATTTTTCCTTTTCACGAACGTTCGAAATTCGATGGCGCATCCGATTTTTATGCTCCAAATTTCAATCACT
The DNA here is from genome assembly GCA_932195095.1 of Andricus curvator. Classification (NCBI taxonomy): domain Eukaryota; kingdom Metazoa; phylum Arthropoda; class Insecta; order Hymenoptera; family Cynipidae; genus Andricus; species Andricus curvator. The sequence goes on along the minus strand of CAKNYM010045869.1, from coordinate 15,277 downwards.
AGAATTTTATTTCATTTTTTACAAAATAACAAATTAATTGGTTTCAAATACAACTATGCATTTAGTAGATGCCAATAAAAAAGGAAATTGATTTTTTTAACTCGTTTTACAAGCTTTTAGAGGGGTGCCCAGCTTATCCGCCCTGACGTCAGTGCCCCGCTTTCCCCTATAGCTCTTTCACTTTTCGAGATATAATAAACAGAAAAAAAGCTACGCACCCGGACATTTTTTTAAATTGCACTTTTGAGATTCTAGGGTCGAATTATATTTAAATATGCCAATAAACGAGAACAAAAAAATGTAGGTAATTAGAAACCTCCCTCTTTGAAGAAGCAAAAATAAGCACAATATAAACAAACACTGAAAATTGCTCAACGGTCAAATAAGTTGGCCGCTGAACTGAAAATCTCTGAAAATACCGGGAGTTTGTTATTTTTAGAAAAATCACATTTTCAAATAGATAACAACTTTTTGAATCCTTTCTGTAACTGCCATACTGAAATTAATATAATACATTAAACAGATTGCTGATCTTATATGTAAGTCAACATTGATTAGGGGGCTTCCATAAAACCACCATAAATAAGAAGCTAATTATAAAAAAGATAAGTAGGTACTGCTAGAGCTAATTTGAATTTTATGAATAAAATTGTATTAATAGCTAGATCTGTTTCAAAAGAATAATTTCTCTATTCCAGAAAATATTTGTAAAAAATATATCTGTAGGTACGTGGTGAAAAGTTTATAGGACACAAGTTTGACATAGTTTTCCCAAAATTTAGATTTATTTCTATAAAAATCTGTTGTCTGTATCGAAATTTAGTTCTCACTAGCAAAACAGCTGTTTTGGGGGAAAATGGACTAAAATCATAAACTTTACAATACTTTTAATTATACCTACTTTTCGTATTTTACTTTACAACTTATTAGGTACGAAAAATTTTTTTATGTTATTTAAAATTTTTGCTATCAATTTTCATCATTTTTAAGAGTATACCATTATGTATACCATTAAGCCTTTCAGGGTAGGCGTGACACTACCCGATTCGGGTAGTGTTTCTAGGTGGATAGTTTCTTGTAGTAAATAACTACAAGTGTGGGCTCACCACACCCACGATGTGCCAACAGCACTCAGTTTTCTCGAATGGTCACCGATCCAAGTACTAACCGCGCTCAACGCTGCTTAACTTCAGTGATCTGACGAGAACTGGTTTTTTCAGCGTGGTATGGCTGTTGTTTAAATAATATTAATATCATAATAATTATAATATTTAAAAAATAATGATATTGGAAGCAATTGCTATTTATTAGAATGAATACAATTGAACACAAGAAACGTCACAAGCCCGGTGGGATCTCAAATTACAATATTATTCACCTAAAATAATGTTTTACTGTTTATTCATTTTGAACATTTGAAATTAATATATTCTGTTTTAAATAATTGTTAGTTAAAATTTTTTTCTATGAATAAGCCAAATTATTCAAGGTGATTTATTCCTAAAAAGTCGACGGAGTATATCTTTTGATTTTCCACTTTCGTTGGTTACTTCCAGACGTAAAAAAAAATAAGACACTAAGGTAAACGTCCCAGTAATCGTCACCATCCCTGGCGGACCGGCCGAACGCAAGCATTACGCTGCAGCGTAATGGTAAAGTAATGTTGAAGCAATGGTAAAGTAATACGGCATTATAATTAATAAAAGAAACAAAGTAAATATGTAAACTGTTACAATTATAATAATACGTTAAAATTCACGTTAAAAGGTCATGCCGTAATTGCAACAAGTTGCTTTTTCAGCGTTAAGAAATAAAAAAACAAAGTGGCTGTCATTGAAGTCGGGCCCCTGCATGTTGGCAGTCTGCTAACGGCGGCTTCAAGCGCGGGTTGCCAACATGCAGGGGCCCGACTTATACATTATAATTGCAACAGTTTACATATTTATTTTGTTTCTTTTATTAGTTGTAATGCCATATTACTTTTACCATAACTTTAACATTACTTTACCATTACGCTGCAGCGTAATGCTTGCGTTCGGCCGGTCCGCCAGGGATAAGAGATTTCATTTACTTCAAATAAGGTAAACGTCCCAGTAATCGTCAGCGTAAGAGATTTCATTGACTTCAAACCCTGGCGGACCGAACGAACGGAGTTTACGAGATAATTGTTGTTAAAAATAACAATAATGGAAAGTTCCCCTCAGGTCCCAGTGGAACGTTCCTGGAATGTTCCAGTGGAACGTTCCCAAGGGGCGGACATTTTACACGTTCCTGGAACGTTCCAAAGGTGCCCGCGGAACGTTCCACGAACGTTCCGTGCTATTAGGGTAAAGTCATACCAATATTTTACATCACCTTTTTTCAGTTTTAAGCACTAATTTATATTACGATTACTACTCACAGTAACAAGTCAGTTCTCCGATTTCATTTTACGCCTTTTTGAAATTAATTAAATGATTATTTGTAACGAAATATGGAAATAAAATTTTGACAGATTCGTCCTAGTCTTCGCGATCGGTCACGATTACTCGAGCAACTATGCTTTTGAAATGTCCCTATAATCGTGACCGATATTTCTCGAACGAGAAGGTACTAAATGAAGATTTTACCACGTTTCGTGATTCATCGCCGCCGGCAATACAACCCGGTAAGAAGAGAAGAATTCAAAAAAACTCAGAATCTGAATTCCCATTAATACGTGAATTTTCCTCCATCGAAAGTTCCATCAACGAGTAGAAAAAAAGCAAAACCTATTCCTTTTAATCGACTTGGAAAAATTTAATGGAAGTGTATTGGGAGGAATTAAAAAATGGAAGAATGCAAAAGAAAGAATAGCAAGAAAGAGAATGATGAATGATATCACTTTAGAGACACAAAAGCTAGTCTTTTTAATCCACTCAGAAAAATGTAATGGAAGCGTATTGGAAGGAATTAAAAAGTGAAGAAATGTCAAAGAAAGAATAGAAAGGAATAGAATAATGTCACTTTTAAAGCGCAACTGTGAATTGAAATAAATGCATTTTTTAAAATAAATAAGTATTGTATTTGGGTAAATTATATGAACATTTTTTTATAAATCTATCGAACAGAAACATATTTTGACTGATTTCATATGAAATCTGTCTTTTCTGCTTACCATTTTTTTTTTACTTTGAATTTTTGGTTTAGGTTAAATTTTTGCAACTTGACTGCTAAACATCTGAAATCGTTTTTAGGGTTTAGGAGAGGAGATGAGAGAGGATATGTTTAGTGGCCACCTTGCAAAAATTTAACCTAAACCATAAATTCAAAGTCAAATACAGAAAAAAAGTGGTAAGCAGAAAACGGTATAGATAAAGGATGAAAAGTTAAGACAATATAAAATATTATTATTAAAATCACTCCACCGTTATGGTAGACAAAAAATTGAAATTTCCAAACTTATATTCCACAAAAACGAATAGAAACTATGCAAGTGCAGATATTTTGTGGACAGATTAGAAGGAATTAAAATAATCGAAAATGAAGCATGTCAGAATGGAACTAAAAATAACCATGACAAAAAAAAATAATTTCCAAACTTACGTTACACACGGAGGAATAGAAACCACGTAAGCGCACACATTTTGTGGACGGTTTAGAAAGAATTAAATTAATCGAAAATACAGAATGTAAGTGGGTCAGTATACGTGAGGAATATCAGGATCTGCAAGTGGTTGTTCGATTGTAGGTAAACTTTGTGAAATTATAGTGTTATATAAGAGACATTTGGGGTCCAAAGGATTTTTGAAAATTTTCCAAATTACGGGAGTTACGCCATGCTGAATTTCGGCATCACATTTTTTTTAAATATCTATATTTCTAAAACCATTGAACGAATTTCAATAAAAATTGTAGGTGTTGTAGATACATAAAATTATACGCTTTGAATTAAAAATTCAAAAAAAAATTTTTTTTTTAATTTTGACCAAAAAAATGTCCCAAAAAATTTTGAATTCAGTTTTTCGTCAAGAAGGGAAAAAATTTCTCTTTTCTTGTTAAGACAATTCAATTCCTTATAATTTCACCTTTAATTAAAAAAAAAAAAAATTGATGGTGACATTTTTGGACAAAACCGCCCGACACTCAAATTTATTAAAACCTGACATAAATCGATGTCATATTGGGGTCCTTTCTGAATGAGTTCCCCTTGCCTCTCACATATCGGGGTGCTTTCTGAGTGAGTTCCCCTTGCCTCTCACATATTGGGGTGCTTTCTGAATGAGTTCCCCTTGCCTCTAACATATCGGGGTGATTTCTGAGTGAGTTCCCCAAAGTCAAATATTTTTGACTAATTGTGATTGCACATTAGTATCTGTCGTGTTTCATAAAAAAGATATGGATTTTAAGTAGCTAATCAATGCAAATAACGAAAAAATGAGTTTCGTTTTCATTAGTTTCTTTATAGCATTATTAACATTTTTTTGGTTAATCTAACCGACTGAGAATAATTTATAGTTAGTTATTACATCGATTTATTTCAGGTTTTAATAAATTTGAAAGTCTTTAAATAGTGGTACGTGTCGGGCGGTTTTGTCCAAAAATGTGCTCTTTCCCCACTGTGCGAAACTGGGAGAGTAGCGTGGTGGCAGCGCACGGTCCCACTAAAATGAGATTATCTCGTGATCTAGAAGAGTCACCATCGATTTTTTTTCAAATTAAAGGTGACATTATAAGGAATTGAATTGTCTTAATAAGAAAAGAGAAATTTTTTCCCTTCTTGACGAAAAACTGAATTCAAAATTTTGTTGGACATTTTTTTGGTCAAAATTGAAAAAAAAAATTTTTTTGGAATTTTTATTCAAAGCGTATATTTTTATCTACAACACCTCCAATTTTTATTAAAATTCGTTCAATGGTTTTAGAAATATAGATATTAAAAAAAAATGTGATGCCGAAATTCAACATGGCGTAACTCCCGTAATTTGGAAAATTTTCAAAAATCCTTTGGACCCCAAATTTCTCTTATATAACACTATAATTTCACAAAGTTTACGTACAATCAAACAACCACTTGCAGATCCTGATATTCCTGACGTATACTGACCCAAGTATGAAATAAAAAATAACTATGAGAGGTGTGTCTACTGCTAGCATTAAGAGAAATTAAAAAAATGGAAAATATGTTCGCCTGCATGGAACACAACACAAGTGGCAATTGTTAAGGAAATAGAAAAGAATTGATTTCGGAGATAAACCTATTCTTTCGTTGGGCACTTCTCCCGATGGAAAATTAGCACATCCAAAAAAATTAAATGTGAAAGTGTTCAGTGACAGGTGGTGAGAGGATTTTACAGAATTTGTGTGGAAGGGGTGAGTCGAGTGTGAGGGTGGAAGCCTAGGAGGTGAGTAGGGTGGTGTGGGGTGAATTGGGAAGATACGAAGTAAGTTTCAGCGTAGGTGTGAGGTGAGATTTAGGTAAAAAGAGAAAGTGAGGTTAGGTTGGCAAGGAGTCGGGAGAGTTTGTGGTCGGGAGTTTTGGGCCTTCGAGGGGTCAAGGGTGGGTCTCGCAGAGGTAGGGGATGTTGAGGGAGAGAAAGGGGTGTCTGCAGGGGTTGTGAGGAATAGAAAAAGAAAAAAAAAGGGAAATAAAGGGAAAATTTGGCGGTGTTTTTGCAGAGACATCTATCGGCTGCGGAAGGTACTGCATGGATAGGTCCCAGTTACCGGCGGTAGAGCGGGAGGTGGGCAGTGACAGTGCTTGCAGTGCTGCTAGTGAAATTGACGTGGAGGAAATTTTCCACAGTCGGAACGGTGCGAACAAAGGAAGCGAGAAGGTAAGGGAGAGAGCGTCGAGCGCCAATGACGGGGAGGATCTCTTGAAAAGGAAGAGAGACAGCCAAGAGAGTCCGGAGAAGAGCGAGGTTGAAAGCCCGTTTAAAAAAAGCGGGTTAACACGTAGGTCACCCCCCCCCCACCCCCGAAAAATGGAGGGGGATTCGGAGGAGGCTCTCGGGATGCTGGTAGGCGAGATCAGGGCATGAGGGAGCACTTGAGAATTAGAGATGCAAAATGGGAAAAGGAGGTGAAAGAGCTGAGGGAGAGAGTAGAAGGGTTAGAGAGGGAAAGGAAAGAAAAAGAAGGTAAAATAAAGTAGATGGAAGAGGAGATTATGGTGTGGAAGGAAAGAACGGAAAAAAGACTTGAGAAGGTGGAGGGCAGGACGGAAATGGAAGTAGGAGACAGGGGTGGGGGGAGTGTGATTGGGGGTATTTGGGAGAGGGTAGAGAATATGATAGAAGAGAAAGTGGGAGAGCGTAGGAATGAAAAGGAGGAGAGGGCGGATAGGGAAAGGATAAGGGCAATGGAGTTGAAGATGGAGAGAAAAGAGAAGGCAGACAGGAGAAATAATATCGTGATAAGAGGTTTGAAGCTAAAGAGCGGAGAAGAAAGGGAGGGCGTGGAAGCGCTGCTACAGAGCATAGGGTGGGTTAAAGGCAGGGTAGGGAAAATTAAGTTGGAGGGGGGAAAGGAGAAGGAAGTGGCGGTTGTGGAGTTGAAGAGTTGGGAAGAAAAGTTGGGGGTGATGCGAAATAAGAATAGGATAAAGGATGAGGGAGTTTTCATCGATCACTATTTGACGAGAAAGCAAAGGGATGCGCGGAGAATGATGTACGGCAGGGCTAGGAAGGAGCGGAGAGAAGGGAGATCAGCGAAGGTAGGATATCGGAAAATAAGAGTAGACGAGAAAATGTGGGTGTGGGACGAGGAGAAAGAGGTGTTGAAGAAAGTGCAGGGGGATTTGTTTCGTAGGAAGTAGGGAGGTGGGGGTAATGCAGGGTAGAGAAGTAGTGAAGGTGCTGTACTGGAACGTAGCAGGGGTAAAGAAAAAGGATAAGGAGTTCTGGGGTATATCCAGGAATTTGATGTTGTGGGACTGGTGGAGACGTGGGTAGTAAGAAAGGAATGGGATAGAATAGAACCAAAGCTGCCAAGGGGGTACAGGTGGAGACTCCAGGGGGCGGTCAGAGTGAGGCAGAAAGGAAGGGCCAGTGGGGGAATTATAACGGGGGTTAGAGATGGATTAGAGGAAAAAGTTCATGGAGAAGAAGAGGGGGAGGGAGTGCAAATGAGCGAAGTAAGGATAGGAGGGGTAACGTGTAAATTTGTGACAGTGTACAATAAGGATGGGATGGAAATAATTAAAGAAAGGGTGGAACACTTGCCAGGCGAAAGAGAGGAGGGTATGGTGGTACTGGGTGGGGACTTTAATGCGAGGATGGGGAGGAAAGGGAGACTTTACAGGGAAGGGGAGAGCTTCGAAAGGAAATCGAAGGATCAGACAATAAATAAGGAGGGGGAGATTCTAAGGGACTAGATGGAGGATAGAGTCTGGGCGGTGGCGAATTGTATGGCAACTGGGGACGAAGAGGGAGAATACACATATGTAAGTAAGGTGGGGGTATCGGTGATAGACTATGTGGTCATGAATATGCAAGGATGGGAGGAGACGGACAAATTCGCAGTAGAGGGGAGGATGGAATCAGACCATCAGCCATTAAGACTGTGGATATGAGGGGAGAACGGCGGAAGGCAAGGTGGGAAAGAAGTGTCGACGGGGGAGAGGGTTAGCTGGACGAGGGAGGCGATAGAGAAGTATAAGGAGCAGTTAGGGAAGGTACGCTTCGAAGGGGAGACGGTGCAAGAGATATGGGAGGATTTAAAAGAGGAAGTGAAAGGGTGCGTGCAAAAGAAGGTATTGATAAAGAAGAAGAAAGGAATGGTGAAGCCGTGGTGGGATAGGGAATGTAAAAAGATGAAAAGGAAGGCGAACGGAAGTATAAGAAGTGGAAAGAGGGTACTGTGAAAAGGGAGGAGTACGTAGAAATGAGGAAAGGGTTTAGATTGATGTGTAAGAAGAAAGAACAGGAAAAGGAGAAAGAGCTGGAGGAGGAGTTAGGAAATGTTAAGACAGAGGGGGACGTCTGGAAGATAATAAATAGGTTTAGGAAGCGTAGAGTAGGGATAAGCGAGAAGATAGGGAGTGAGGAGTGGAGGGAGTTTTTTAAAGAATCGTTTCAGGGCTCAGATTCAAGGAAGAGGGATGAGGGGAGTAGAAGAACGGGAGAGGCAGAGATGGAGGAGTTGAATAACGAGGAGATAGAGAAACAGATAAGGAAGTTAAGAAGGTCAAAATCAGCAGGGCTGGATGGGGTAGAGAACGAAGCATGGCTGTTTAGTACACAAGAGGTTAGGGAGAGGCTGCGGAACGATGTCGAGGGAAAAGGAATATTGCCGGAGACGCAGGCGGGCTTTAGGGCTTTAGAGGTTGTGGGAGGCGATGGAGGGTAGGGGAGTGGAGAGAGGCCTGATCGAGAGGGTAAGGGTGATATATGAAGAGACCAAAGATAAGGTAAGAGGAGGACAGGGGATTTCGGAGGGATTCTGGATGGATAGGGGGTTAAGACAAGGGTGTCCGCTTAGCCCAACGCTTTTTGCGATTTATTTGCGGATATGGAAAGTAAGCTGGAGGCCGGAGTGGTAGGATTCAGGATAGGAGGGGTTAGAATTTGGTCACTAGCGTATGCAGATGACATAGTGTTGTTGGTAAAAAGCGAGGAGGCCTTAAAGGAAACGATGAAGAGGTTGAGAAGATACCTGGATAAGAACAGCTTAGAACTGAATGCGGAAAAGTCCAAGGTTATGGTGTTCAGAAAAGGACGGGGAAGGGATAAGGGAGGGGAGTGTGTTGGAAATGTGCAGATTATTAAACATTAAATAAATGGAAAGACGGATGAATGGGAATAGAAATACAGGGTTTGACACACAAACAATCACAAGTGAAAAACACCAATTTATGCTAGATAAAACACTTAGGTTTATTCAAGTAAAAGGGTATACACTTTAAATTGGGAAATCGATATGGAGTGAGCAAAATACCTTGAGATGGCAATGCAAAAAGAATGAATATCTGAACTACTCTGAGGATAGACTTTACGCGCCGCTGGTCACGCTCAGACTAACTGATGTACCTAAGGACCAGTACGACAATCCTTTAAATTCTTAGAACTTAGACCTTACAATCTGTAGATTCCCTTTAATACTTTAAGCTATCCCTACAATTATAATGACACTAAATCGTTGCATATCTAACAGAGTGGAAGTGGAAAGGAAAGGCGGTGCAGGAGGTGAAAGAGTTTGTCTACCTGGGCTTCTTGTTTCGGAGGAATGGCGGAGTGGATGGTCACATAAAAGAGAGAGTGAGGAGGGCAAATGTGGTGATGAGGCAGGTGTGGGGGTTGGGAAAGAAGTTATTCGCAGATGATTTTGGAAGGAGAATGAAATTGTTTGACTCACTAGTGATGAGTGTGCTATTGTATGGAGTAGAGGTGTGGTGGTGGAAGGAAAGCGAAGAGGTAAATAGGGCACAGGAGAGGTATGTAAAGTGGACACTGGGGCTGGCAAGGAACACGCCTAATTATATTGTCAGGAGGGAGACGCGGAGAACTAGTGTAGGGATTCTAGCGGGGAGTCGGGCGTGTAAATACGAGGAGAAATTTTAGGAAGAGGGGGGAAGTAAGCTGGTTAGGGAGTGTTGGTGGGAGAAGGAGAACAGGAGAGGTGGTGGGAAGATGGAGGTTGAAAGAGAAAGGTATTTTAGAATGAACGGACTGCAGATGGATGAAGTGAGAAGGATGCGTGAGGAAGGAAGGAAGGTATATGAGTTGGTTAAGAAAAACGGCATGGAGAGAGAGAAGACACCAGGGGAAGAGAGAATAAGAGAGACAAGGTTTAATGGGAACTATGTGTGGATTATGCCAAGGGCGAGAGCACAATATTTGTGTGAGAAAGGAGAGAAAGGAAGTCAGGAGCTTATAGCGAGGATGAGATGTGGGTGCATGGAGGGTTTTAATAGGTTCTGGCTCGCTAGGGAAAAGAGGATGTGTGATCTATGTGGGAAGGGGGAGGCAAGAGTGGAGCACTGGTTGGAGGAGTGCGTAGAGGTGGAAAGGAGTGGGATAAGCACGGAGGTATTGATGCATGAAAGGGAGGACAAAAGGGCAGTAGCATGGGTGAAGGGAGTCTTGGGTAAGATGGAGAACAAGAGAAGGAAGGAGGAAGAGGAATGGAGAAGGAAATATTGTAAATAGAGGAGGAAGTAAATCTAAGTAAATGTAAATATTGTAAATAGTAGATACATAAGTATTAGGGATTAGCCGCGGAGGCAGAGTTTGGTAATGCGAGGCAAAGCAAGAAAGTAGGGACATGCGTGCGAGGCGAAGCGAGGAAGGCAATGCGATAAGAGCGAGCTGCGTTAGAGATAAGGTGTGGAAGGATGTTAGTTTTAAGAAAATTCTGTTAAAAAATGGAAGTGTAAGCAAGTCAATTTTTTAAGGCCAGCAGGCTGAAGAATAAACGTTTATCTATCTATCTATCTTTCTTTCTATCTATCTATCTATCTATCTATATATCTATCTATCTATCTATCTATCTATCTATCTGAAAATATTAATTTTTCTCTATTCTTCTCTTCTTACCGGGAAATCAATTTTTTCACCCATGTGCACTATTTGTACAAAAAAACTAATTTGGTTTCCACAACAAGCACTGTTCAAACTTACTTAAAAATATTTTAGGAATGTATTTTCATGCGGAAAATACTTACTTCTGGCGTTTACACCTCAAAACTGACGATTACTGGGACCGCCACGATTACTGGGACATCTACCTTACCATTTCACAATGTATTTTTATATTTAAAAATAAACGAAATAAAGCTACTGACCTAAAAAAAGTAAATTAACTTAAATTAATACAAATTTTAAAGACTGGGAAATGTTTAAGAATTATAAATAAAAATGTAGCATGAATATAATAAAAAAGAAATTCAAAAATTTATATTAATTAAGAAAATTTCTGCATTTGCAGCTTACTTTACGAAAATCAAATAATTAATAGTTAAGTAATACTTAGCTTGGTTGCACCCCGATGGGGTCCGTCGTACTATATAGATGAGGTAGCCTCTATTTTTGCAAAAGACGTTCTCTATTCATGGAAAAAGAGTCCTCTATTTGTATATTTTAGAAAAAATAAAGACTAAGAGTAAATTGTTTTGTAGCTTTTTAGATTCTCATCAGAGAAGGTATTACAGGGTGTCCAGCGTGTGGAAAAAGCGTGAAAAGCGGGAATTGTACGGGAAGTTTATTGTTGCGGGAAATGTACGGGATTTTTTATTTTGAAGCGGAAAATTTGTTGTACCTTAATGATTTAATTATGTAGACAGAAGTTTTTGTATATTTGTTAATTTTCCAATATTGCGCGCCACTAAACTACACATGCGTGTGTTACGTCCAGCAGTTAGACTCCGATGCTGTATGGAGTTGAAAATCGAAAACCGTTCGATTTTCGACTGAATAGACCTTTTTATTTTAAAAAAGATATTGCGCAAGCGCGAAAAATATATAGCACTTCCGTGAGTTTCGGGCAATTTTTCCGTAAAATGTATGTGGAAATAGTAAATATCAACGAAAAAAAAATATATTTCGAGCAATCAGAAGTTAAAGCACATCCCACAAAAAAATGTCTGATTTACCAGGAGAAAATCCATTGAAAAGAAAGAAGGTTGATACGGACAAGAAGTGCTGTTTTAGAAATTATAAAAGTGTCATCCGGTGCAAGTCGTACTTGAAATATAAATGTTATTTTTCTTTCATTTCCAAAACCCTGTTTAATATTTCTAAAGGGTAACATTCCCGATGATTCGCTTAAAATGCATACTAGAAATTGCGCGGAATTCAGAAAAAGTGATATGTGAGTGAGGTTATGTGCGCAATGGGAAAAATGCAAACTACACTCATCCTTCGAACGAGGGCCTTTCGAACGAGGGCCGTTTTCACGCTCGGCTGATTCTGCGTCCCCCCCGTGCGTCCCTTGACAGCTTAAACTGAAGTGCCGGCGCTCGAAGTGACCTCGAAGTCAGTGCCGTACTGCGTATGCAGTAGATTATGGAAATATGTACTAAGGTGCCGCGTTTAGAGTCTACATATATACGGTCCTGAGTGGTGACGTAATAGTGCTCGCTCGTCGCATTTTAATTGCTTTCGAAGGTAGGCCGTCTACCCCGGAGAGTGGCCCTCGTTCGAAGGATGAGTGTATTTGAGCGGGCAATTTCTTAATTTGAAGTGCTCAAAACTGAAGTGCAAGCTAAAGCACTCAAAGTGATACTCTTGAATTTCAGGCTTTTAAAATTACAACTTAAAAATTTTTGTATTCAACCGCTCAATAAATTATTACGCCTTTAAAATGAAAGCTTTTACAACTTTCCAATTACATAATTTAAAAATAAATGCCGTTGAACCGAAAACTTTTAAACTTCTATAAATTAAACAGTTCAAAGATTTCTGGTTCTAAAATACAAGTCCATGTTATCATTTTCAGTATTCTGAATTGAAGAAATTTTAAGCAATTTTAAATCAGAAACAATAATAATAAAAATAAAGCAAATAAAAGTTTTAAGTCACTATAAATTAATAATTCTTCAATTGTGATTTACACATTAACATTCAATACAATACAATGCTGACTTACAAATTTAAATTTCTGAAATTCAAACGATTCAACTGCATTTCTTTGAAAATGCTTGATCAACCTGTTTATATATTTTTTCACCTTACAGATAATTTCATTTCTATGTAAAACACCATTTTTCTACTATTCCAACTATGCGACTATACACGATGTAAGCGTAACCTACATTCTGCATACCGGTCAACAAGTTGTTGCTTTTTCCCTTTGGTACATTGTTTTCTGCACTTCACCCTGGCGGACCGAACGAACGGAACGGATACGCTACAGCGTATCCTCACAGTATCCACTTCGTATCCTCTCCGTATCATGCAAGAATAACTCATTAAAAAAGGAAGATGAACATTTCACTTGTTGAAATTCGGATTCTACGTGAAATTTTGAGTTAAAAGGTCACAGAGTAATCGCAATAGTTTTTCTTGCAACATTAAAAACTTTAAAAAAATATAATACTTATCGATGACGTGCGCTGAAGGCGACTTCAAACGCATCGTCGTTCAGTAGCAGTTAATAGGCGTTATCCGCCGACGATGCGTTTGAAGTCGCCTTCAGCCCACATTATCGATAAGTATTATATTTTTTTAAAGTTGTTAATGTTGCAAGAAAAACTATTGCGATTACTCCATGACCTTTTAACGCGAAATTTCACGTAGAATCCGAATTTCAACAAGTGAAATGTTCATCTTCCTTTTTTAATGAGTTTTTCTTGCATGATACGGAGAGGATACGATGTGGATACTATAAGGATACGCTGTAGCGCATCCGCTCCGTTCGTTCGGTCCGCCAGGGGCAACCACTCTTCAAATGGTAAATGATTTTCTTGTCTACCTTTTTAGGTAGTAATTCGGCACCTGGCACATCTTTTTCATTTAATTTTACATTAAAATTTGGTATGATAGTGTACATTTCAACGACAATATGCTCAAAACGTTTATATGCCCGCTAAGTATCATAGCGGCGCCTAAGCTTCTGCTCTTAAATGAAAAGGTCTATTTTAAAAATAAAATCCAGATTTTGTTATCTTAATTTTTATTAAAAGTAATTATTGCCGGTAGTTGCAAAAAACGTTGAAACGTTATCCTGAAATTTGAGAGAGAAGGGTTTGATATTCAGCAAGTTAAACGCAGAAGTATCGGTTAAAAGAAATTATTCGTTTAATCAAATCATTATTGTAAAACTAAAAAAATGAGCTAAAAGTTTATTACCAACAGTAGGCTAAATATACTTTAATTTGTCAAGAAAAAACAGAGAATAAAACTTGTATTGTAAACGTTTCATTTTTATACTTCCATTTTAAAGTTTTATTATGTGTATATTTTATGTTTATAATCCCAGATAACAAAATGTGGACACTATTCGCGCATGGTGGAGGCACGCGTGCGAATAAACCCGAATGACGTGCGCGCACCAGATCACGCAGGTGCGTCCTCAATTGAGGGTCATATCGCTCGCACGTTGTGCGACCTGCACGCGTGCGGGCAAAATGCGATTGCATTGAAAAGGATAATAATTCAAGCAAAGTGATTGTTTGGGTACAAAATGTCATGGAAATTAATTTTTCCAACTTATATCTTTGAGACTGAATTTGAATACATAGTGAGGTTATCATTCACATTCTTCTGATCTGGATTTTTAAAGTATCTCTAATAATGCGAACATTACGCGCTTAACAAAACCTTAAAATTATTATTATTTTTTTTTTTATACCATTAAGCCATTTCCCTTTCGGCGAGCCTCTAGGGGTAAGCGTGACACTACCCGATTCGGGTAGTGTTTCTAGGTGGATAGTTTCTTGTAGTAAATAACTACAAGTGTGGGCTCACCACACCCACGACCGCCAACAGCAACGCAGTAGTATCAGACGGTCACCCATCCAAGTACTAACCGCGCCCAACACTGCTTAACTTCAGTGATCTAACGGGAACTGGTGTTTCCAGCGTGGTATGGCCGTTGCCATATTATTTATTATTAATTATTATTTATTAATTTGAAAAAAACTTTGGCAACGAAACTATTCTTATATATAAACAAGTGGGTAATAATTCTCATCCAAAAATGTATTTTAAAATTAAATTCAAAATATCGTCCACCAAGATGCATAAAGGCATATGTTTGTTTAAACAATTGTTTCATTTTTTTCTGAAATAGTACGTATTTCTATTCAAAAGAATTATAAGAATTATTATTCAAGCTTTGTAAAGTCTAAAATATAAAATGACTTTTCTCTTCTTCTATAAAATGAAAAGCTTCCCGAGTAAAAATGCTTTGACTTGAGTTCGTCTCCAAGACATCGATGTCTGGCTGCGTCTCAAAACTGAGACAAAACATAAGACAATGTCTTACTTTTATGGTTTCAGCATGGTGATTTCAAGTCGGCGTAACTTGTCTCAAGACGAACGTTTCGACTCAGAAATGAGACCCCCAATGAGACTATTGACAGATGCGAAGGCTTAAAATTAATGAATGAAAAATTTGTAAATATTAAATTAGTTATTTTTAATTAAAAAATTCAGAATCTGTGGGTCTGAACGAGTATAACCCTGAAAAATGTTCCTCACAACAATTAAAATTGTAATTTTCTATAAGGATCTCCTAAGCCGTTAGAAATACGTAAAAACAAACAAAATTTTCGGTATCGTCGTCAAACAAGTATATTACAAATGAAAATCTATAAATTAATTTATTCAATATATATATTGTGTAAAAATATAAAAAATTGTTTAATTATTAACAA
>CAKNYM010045868.1:20550-63480 GCA_932195095.1 Andricus curvator | reverse complement strand
AAGAATTTTCACCTGACTAGTTAAATTTTCAACTAAAATGATGAATCTTCAACTGAAATAGTTAAATTTTCGACCAAAAAACACCGATTTTTCAACAAAATAGTTAAACCCCCAACAAAAATGACGAAATTTCATCAAAATAGTTCACTTCTTAACCAAAAAGAATACTTTTTAACAAGATTGTTTAATTTTCGACAAAAGAGATCAATTTTCAACCAAATAGTTGATTTTCCAACTAAAAACATAAATTATTTACCACGAAGGTGAATTTTCTACCAAAAAAAGACGAATTTTCAACAAACTACATGAATTTTCAACCACATAGTTGAATTTTCAAGGAAGTACATAGTTGAATTTTCAACTAAAAAAGATAAACTTTTAACGAAACAGTTGAATTTTTAACTAAAAAAGATCAATAGTCCACTAAAACTGAAATAGTTAAATTTTCAGTTGAAAAAATGATTTAAAAAAAAAGAATTTTCACCAAACTAGTTAAATTTTCAACCAAAGTGATGAATTTTAAATTAAGATGATGAATCTTCAACTGGAATAGTCAAATTTTCCGGTAAAAATTAAATTTTCTGACCAAACAATAATAATTTTTTCAAAATTTCAACGATTTAAAGAAACTAGTTAATTTCTCAGCCAAATAGATGAATTTTCAAATAAAAATGATGAATCTTCAACTGAAATAGTTGAATTTTTTGACAAAAACATCGATTTTTCAACAAAATAGTTGAATCCTAAACCAAAATGAGAAAATTTCATCAAAACGAATTTTCTACAAACGAAATGAATTTTCAACCACATAATTGAATTTTCAAGGAAGTACATAGTTGAATTTTCAACTAAAAAAGATAAATTTTTAACCAAACAGTTGAATTTTTAACAAAAAAAGATCAATAGTCCACCAAAACTGAAATAGTTAAATTTTCACTTTAAAAAATAATTTAAAAAAAAAGAATTTTCACCAAACTAGTTAAATTTTTAACCAAAGAGATGAATTTTTGACTAAAAACATGAATTATTAACCAAAAAGGTTCATTTTCTACCAAAAAAGACGAAATATCAACAGTCTACATGAATTTTCAACCACATGGTTGAATTTTCAACTGAAACTATGAATCTTGAACTGGAATAGTTAAAATTTCTACCAAAAAACATTTAAAATGATGAACATCAAAACTGTTGACTTTTTAACCAAAAAAATTTCTTTTTAACAAAATTGTTTAACGAAATACAAAAATTTTCAACCAAACAGTAGCATTTTGCATAAAAAGTGATGATATTTTTATCCCGAAAGGCGGAAGTTGGGATATCCCCAGGATATCCATGGGATGTTTTTTTTTATATTCAAATGTCCCAAGTAGGATATATAAAATTTTTAATATCCTGCTTGGGACATTTGAATATCCCAGAAGCGTCCCATAAATATCCTGGATATCAGATTACCAGTTGGGATAACTGATCTGACCAGCAGATAACCACCCTTAAAACAATTGGATATACTGCGGGGTATCCCATTCGATCCCATTTATTTCCCAGTTTGTCCCAGGGATATCCCGTCGGATATCCCTCAAAGCGGAAATTGGGATATCCCCAGGATATCCAGGATGTCCATGGGACGTTTTTGGGATATTCAAATGTCCCAAGTAGGATACATACAATTTTTAATATCCTACTTGGGACATTTGAATATCCCAAAAACGTTCCATAAATATTCTGGATATCCCTGGGATATCCCAATCTCCGCCTTGCTGGTTATCGGACGGCTTATCCCTGGGATATCCGTGGGATAACCTGGGAGATAAATGGGATCGAGTGGGATAACCCGGTATATCCTATTGCTGTGATGGCCCGAATCATGCCAGATTACGATTGAATACGTGGATTACCAGTTGGGATAACTGATCTGACCAGCAGATAACCACCCTTACAACAATTGGATATACTGGAATATCTCATTTGATTCCATTTATCTCCCAGTTTGTCCCAGGGATATCCAGTCGGATATCCCTCAAAGCGGAAATTGGTATATCCCCAGGATATCCAGGATATCCATGAGACGTTTTTGGGATATTCAAATGCCTCAAGTAGAATATATAAAAATTTTAATATCCTACTTGGGACATTTGAATATTCTAGAAACGTCCCATAAATATTCTGGATATCCCTATCTCCGCCTTGCTGGTTATCGGACGGCTTATCCCTGGGATATCCGTGGGATAACCTGGGAGATAAATGGGATCGAGTGGGATAACCCGGTATATCCTATTGCTGTGATGGCCCGAATCATGCCAGATTACACTTGAATACGTGGATTACCAGTTCGGATAACTGATCTGACCAGCAGATAACCACCCTTACAGCAATTGGATATACTGGAATATCTCATTCGATCCCATTTATCTCTCAGTTTGTCCCAGGGATATCCCGTCGGATATCCCTCAAAGCGGAATTTGGCATATCCCCAGGATATCCAGGATGTACATGGGATGTTTTTGGGATATTCAAATGCCCCAAGTAGGATTCACAAAATTTTTAATATCCTCCTTGGGACATTTGAATATCCCAAAAACATCCCATAAATATCCTGGATATCCTGGGGATATCCCAATTTTCGCCTTGCGGGTTATCCGACGGGTTATCCCTGGGACCAATCGAGAGATAAATGAAAAATCCTTTAAAGTTAAAGGATCCTTTAATCGCATTCTTATGTCATAAACAGACTCTCTTAAACTGAACCAGTGAAATTGTCACTGGTTGAATCAGTATTTTGAATTATCACTGGTGAACCAGTGATTTTTCCACTTTGACTGGACGAACCAGTAAGAGATTCAACTAAAATAGCGCTACTGATTCTACCAGTTACGCCAAATGATAGATTGAACCAGTGATATAGCGCTCCACGCGGGCAAGGCATGAACCTCCAGTCGTCTGGTACGCGCGCGTCGTCGGTCAGGTCTTTGGCATTTCTCGAGTGAAAAATAATCTTATTGTGTACAAGTGTTTGTTTTATAAATATTTGGTGCCTGTCTGCAATGAGCAGGGGATATAATATCTTTCGCTTGATACTGGGAGGTCCCTGGCCATGGGTTTGACTTTGAGCAACGCGACACGTTAACATAACGACGGGTCTTTCCACAATCAGGCGCAACATATTATATACCATTATATTGCAGCCCGGTCTTCATTTATTGTTGTGAGGATAAAGTGAGGTTTTTAAAATGTAATTTTACAACTCTTACCACAAAAGTGCGATGAATGATAAGTGCCATGTACCTAAACAGCTGACAGGCGACAAGGCGTACGACCAGGTGACTACTGGTACTGAGAAACCAGTGAACCTCACTGATTAAACCAGTGTCGGAACTTCACTGAATGAACCAGTGAATGCTCACTGATTGTCAGTGACACACTTCTGGCTATTTCAACCAGTGAAATTTCACTGGAAATCAGTGAGATTTCACTGGTTCATTTTAAGAGAGGACCTTAATGCACTCTTTTACGTACTCAACTGGCGATATATTGCTCATTTTCACTTTCAGAAATTCTTATTCGATCATGTACATTGTAGAGCACGTAATAAATTTTGTTACGCTCTTCGAGCACAAATTGTTCGTTAATGGGTTCATATTTATCGGGACTAATAAAATATCAGAAATCCATGAAAAATACGTCTGCCATGCGTGATTTACGAAACACCATGGAGACTGGAGCTGTACACTTGGCTAATTACAACAACACTTTCAATACCGAAAGTCGAAAGTTAGCTTCACAAAGGAAAAGGTTCGTGCAAAAAATGGCAGAGTTCAGGAAGGTCATATTCTTAATCTAAATGTCGACTTATATTTTTAACGATATTTCATAATTGGATATTGTTAGAAGTGAACAAAAGGACATTCTAACTAACACTCTGCTCTCCTAAAATAAACAAGTGAAATCACTGGTTGAATCAGTGTTTTAAATTATCACTGGTGAACCAGTGATTTTCCGATTATGACTAGGTGAATCAGTAGGTGACTCAACTAAAGCAGCGTTACTGCATATACCAGTGACGCCAAATGATAGATTCAACCAGTGACATAGCGCTCCACGCGGCTAAGAAACTGATTAAACCAGTAACGGACTTCCACTGAGGGAACCAGTGAAATCTCACTGATTGTAAGTGACACACTTATGACTGTTTTAGTCAGTGAGATTTCAGTGGTTCACTCACTGGAAGTCCATCACTTGTTTAATCAGTGGGATTCACTGGTTATTCAGTAAGAGTGGTCATCTAGTGGTACACGTTTTCGACTTTCAGCTGCTTAGGTATGCCACGTATCATTCATCACTTTTGTGACAAATTTGGAAAATTATCTTACACACCACTATTTTCCAACCGAGCAAGTCACGCCTACCCCGAAAGGGCAATGGCTTAATGGTATAATAATAAAAAAATAATCTTGGCCGCATGGAGTGCTATATCACTGGTTGAATCTATCATTTGGCGTCACTGGTATATTCAGTAAAGCTCTTTTAGTTGAGCCACTTACTGTTTACCCAGTCACAGTAGGAAAATCGCTGATTCACCAGTGATAACTCAAAATACTGATTCAACCAGTGACATAGCGCTCCACGCGGCTAAGCCATGAACCTCCAGTCGTCTGGTGGGGAAGCCCCAGGCCATTTGTGTTTGACTTTGAGCGACGCGACACGTTGATATAACGATGACTATTGGTACTGAGTAACCAGTGAACCTCACTGATTAAACCAGTAACCAGGAATTCTACTGAGTGAACCAGTGAAATCTCACTGATTGTTGGTGACACACTTATGACTGTTTCAATCAGTGAGATTTCACTGGTTCACTCAGTGGAAGTCCGTCACTGGTTTAATCAGTGGGATTCACTGGTTATTCAGTAAGAGTAGTCATCTGGTGGTACACGTTTCCGTCTTTTAGCTGGTTAGGTATGCCACTTATCATTCATCACTTTTGTGACAACTTTGGCAAATTATCTTGGCCGCATGGAGCGCTATTTCACTGGTTGAATCTATCAATTGGCGTCACTGGTATGTTCAATAACGCTCTTTTAGTTGAACCACTTACTGGTTCACCCAGTCAAAGTAGGAAAATCACTGATTCACCAGTGATAACTCAAAATACTGATTCAACCAGTGACAATTTCACTGGTTCAGTTCAAGAGAGTAGATTCTTTTACGGTTTTTTTTTGTGTCTTGTTTTTGAATAGGGTAACTTCGTGCTGTTATTTTTAATGTAAAACCGCAGCAAATTAGAATTATTTTTTCACGAATAGTTGAATTTTCAACCAAAAACACGAATTTTTAACCACGAGTCCTGTTTTCAATAAAATACATGAATTTTCAACCAAATGGTTAAATTTTCAACAAAGTAGTTCAACTTTCAAACAAAAGGTTAATTTTCAACCAAAAAAGATCCATTTTCAAAAAAATACATGAATTAAAAAAAATTAATTACCAACCAAATAGTGGAATTTTCTATCAAAGTAATTAAATTTGTTAACCAAAACTTCTCAACCAAAAAGGATACTTTTTTAAAAAATTGTTTAATTTTCTACAAATTAGATTAATTTTTAACCAGACAATTGAATTTTCAAACAAATAAATGAATTTTTAACAAAGTAGTTCAACTGTTAAACAAATAGTTGAATTTTCAAGAAAAATTTAATTATCAATCAAATACATAGAGGAATTTTCTACCAAAGCAATATTCAAATGTGAATTTTTCATACCAAAAAGGCCAATTTTCTACAAAACACATGAATTTTCAAACCGAAAATATTTATTTTCAACAAAACAGTTCATATTCGACCAAATAGTTGAGTTTTCAATGAAAAATGTAATAGTTGATGGTTGATATATCAACCAAAAAAGATTTTAATTTGAAACCAAAAACAGTTGAATACAACCAAAAAAAGACAAATTTTCAACCAAGAAAGATTTTTCAGTCAATAAAGAAAAAAAATTGAATTTTCAACCGAACAAAAATGATTTTTCTACAAAATAGTTACATTTTTAACCAACAAAATTAATTTTCAATTAAAAATGGAATAGTTAAATTTTGAGTTAAAAAATTTATTTTCAACCAATAAAAACGATTTTTCAACAAAATAGTTAAATTTTCAACAACGAAAAAAGGTTTTTGAATTAAAATGTTGATTCGGTTGGTTGGCTTCTCATTGTTCTTTCCTCTTTTTTATTTTTGTCCGAAGAAACAAATTTTTTTTGTTCTTAGGAATTGCAATAGGAGCATTTTGCAGTGGTTGTCCAAATTTGATAGTTGGAATCTTGTTTTATTTTCAGGAATTCTATACATTATATAAGTAAATTTCTATTCGGGTGAATGATTTTGGTAAAACAAATATTGAGGAAAATAGAATTTGGGGAATATTCATGCGCCTCATTTTATTATTCTCGCAATTAACCCGAAGAAATATAATTTAGGAATCCTCGTTTTGAATGTAATGATGAGTTTGTTGAATCACGATAACATATCTGATTCTTGGGTAATTTGAGTAGGTCTTTCCCACTTACGCAGAGTTTCCCGTGACGAGGATGGTATATCATGCTCGCTCGAGCACACTGCTTCGCTACACACTGCTGCTTGCCGAAACCTCCTCTTCGAAGTCGCTTCCGTTGTCGTCGCCGTCGTCGTCGGCATCGTCGTCGACCGGAATGAGGAAACCGGGCTAATCGCTCCTAGAAAATTCAACAGTTGGTGAACTTGAGAGCCATTTTGGACGGCAAGTTCAACTGCCGTGCAAAACAAGAAAACCTTCATTTACATTTAGAGACCAACTGAGATATATTGCAGTGCAAAATAAGAAAACATTCATTTACGTTTAGAGACCAACTGAGATATACTGCAGTGCGAAATAAGAAAACCTTCATTTTTATATAGAGACCAACTGAGGCATTGCAAAATAAGAAAACCTTTATTTACATTTAGAGATCAACTGAGGCAGTGCAAAATAAGAAAACCTTCATTTACATTTAGATACCAACTGAGATATACTGCAGTGTGAGATAAGAAAACCTTCATTTACATTTGGAGACCAACTGAGATATACTGCAATGCGAAATAAGAAAACCTTCATTTACGTTTAGAGACCAACTGAGATATATTGTAGTGCAAAATGAGAAAACATTCATTTACATTTAGAGACCAACTGAGATATACTGCAGTGCAAAATAAGAAAGCAGTAATTAAATTTTGGATTTCGCCCTCGATTTTTCCTATGAGGGGCCGTTTTAGTCATGAGGCTTTTCTCTATTATTGAGACTAATTTGGTACTTTCTTTGTATTTTTTTGTACATCGTTGTATTTTATTGTAGTTATAATTTTCTACAAGAATCTACAAGAATTTGCAGCTTTTGCAGCCAAAAAGTTGTTCAAAAATTTAGAATATTGGTCGAAAAAAAAAACAGTTTTTGACTGCAAATCAAAATTGAACAATTGAGAAATAATTGATCACGGTAATTCAAATTAAAAGATTCGAATTCTTGGAAATAAAATTCTTTTCATTTTAAGTTATAAAAACTGAACCGCAAATTAAAAAATTCAAAGTGGAATACTCTTAAATTTTAAACTTTTTAAATTAAAACTTAAAAAATGTTAATTCAAACGGTCAGTAATTTTCGCGTATAAAATGAAAGCTTTACAAAATTTCACATTGAAAATTTTTAAATTGAAAGCCGTTTAACTGCGAAATTTTAATTTTTAACATAACAAATAAATTGGTTAGTATTTAACTGTAATAGTTGAATTTTAAACCAGAAAAATGAATAATTAACTGAAATGATGAACCATTAACTAGAATTATAGAATTAAAAAAAAAGAATGTTTAAACAAGAAGATTTTTTTCTACCAAAAAAAGACGAATTTTCAACTAAAAGAGATAATATTTCAACCAAAAATTGAATAATTAAATTTTTAGTCAAAAAATTAATGTTCAATCAAAAAGATGAATTTTTAACTAAAAGTATGGAATATTCAACTGGAATAATAGTTACACTTTCAGTTAAAAAAAAATCATTTTCAATCAAAACATCCAAAGAAAAAACCAGTTTTCAATCAAAGAAATGAACCTGAAAGATGAATTTTCGACTAAAATTATAAATATTTAACTAGAATACTTAAAATTTTAACCGAAAAGAAGAATTGTTAAACAAGAAGATTAACTTTCAAAGAAAAATATAATTTTCTACAAAAAAAATGGATTTTTCCACAAAATACGTGAATTTTCAACGAAATATTTGAATTTTCAATTGAAGAAGACAAATTTTCATCCAAATTGTTGAATTTTGAACTAGAAAAGATCAATTTAGAACTAAAAATGGAACGGTTAAATTTTCGGTTGAAGAAATTCATTTTCAACCAAACTGATGAATTTTCAATTAAAATGAATTTTCATTTGCTTAAAAATTTGTTAAAAAAAAAATAATTTAAAAATTTTCCAGAAATCTAATAATAATTTTATTATCTTAGAACTCGAACTTTCCCAAATTTTTTTTGGAAATCTTGCAAAAGTAAAAAAAAATACCTTAAAATCATCCGGATTCTTTTTGGAAAATTTTGGAAATCTTAATAAATATTCTTTTAAAATTAATTTTTCCAAACAAAAAATTATTGTTAGTTTTCTAGAAATTTTGATACAAATTATGTTTTTATTTAAAACCTTTCAAAATTCTTAAAAGCTTATAAATTTTGTGTTCGACATCTTCAAAAATCTACATTGTGTTTTAAATGTTTTGAAATCTTTTCACGTTTCAAATTATTTTCGAATCTTTTCAAAACTTCTCAATATATTTTAAACTGAATCGATTATTTTCTAAATCAATGATTGTTCAAAATTTTTATTAAATCTTCTGAAATATTCTCATAAAATTAATTTTTCAAGATAAAAAATAATTTTAAATTTTCCCAGCAAAGTTAACAAATTTATTTTATTTTCTCAAAACCTTTAAAGACCAATGAAAAGCTTAAAAATTTTATTTCGCGATTTTCAAAAATGTAAATTTAGTTTTTTATTTTTCGAAATTTTTTCCAGTTTAAAATTAAGTTTGGATCTTCTCCAAACTTTGTAAATATCTATTAAGCTAACTCAAATTTGTTCTAAATTGATAAGTGTTCAATTTTTATTGATGCATCAAAATTCAATAATTTCACTTACATGTTAACAATTTCTTAAAATTATACTTATTATTATATACAAAATCTAATTTTAAAAATTTCTGAAAATTATACTTATTATTATATACAAAATCTAATTTTAACAATTAGATAATTGTTCAATTTTTATTGCTGCATCAAAATTCAATAATTTCACTTACATGTTAAAAATTTGTTGAATAGAACAAGTAAAATTGTAACGTTTAAAGTTTTAATTTAACACTCTGAAATATTAACGATTCAAGGCTTTCTATTACAAACAATTCAGTTTAAAAATTGTTTAGTTTTCAATATTTGATCAATGATTGCTCATTTTAAATGAAAAGTAAAATATTGCTAAAAATTCAAAGAAATGTCTTACTTAATTGAAAATTTTCAAATTAAATGGGTTAAAAATGGAATATTTCAGATATAATCGAATAATAGAAATCATCGAATAATAGAAATATAAATCAGAAATAATCGAACTACAGTTCAGTGTGATTGATTATAATAGCAAAAGTTCTTGGTAAAAATATACAACATAATATCAAGTACAGTTTCCCAATATTTAAACTTTTGTGAAATCTTGTATTTTTTGTAATGATTTGTACTTTTTTACAATAATTTGCGTGAGATTAAAATTGTTTTTATAACGTCAAACACCCAAATTAAAAAATGTAAAATTCGGTAGTTTTCTGTAATACCTTGTAGATTTTTACAACAAAGTAAGAAAAATATTAATAAAAAGTTATACAAATTTTTGAATTATAGAAACTTGTAATTTATTGTTAACTTTTTTACTTTTCTTCAAGAAAATATAAGAAAAAATTAGCTATTTGTATTTAACTGTATTTTTTTGTGAAATTCTGTACATTTTTTACAAGAAAGTACATGTTTCAACAAAAAGTTACAGTTGTAGAAATGTTGTACTTTCTTGTAAAAATTTTTCCCACCAGGGTAATTAATGATAGGAATAAGAAGCTTAAATATTAAATTAGATTCTAGAAAAGTCTAAAATCTAGACTAAATGAGTTAATTGTTATGCTCTGATGATAAAAGTGGATACTTGAAAAAACCATATGTCATCCACCCTATAGTATGACAGGAAAAAACGTTGACGTACAAAAAAGAATCAAGGATACAAATCAACTGAACTCACTTCAAAACTTCAAAACGACACTAGGTGTGAAAGTAGCACTGATGAGTTTTTTTAAATTTACTTTTTAGATACTGAATTTGGACACAGAGAGAAATCATTAATGTAAACATTGCGGAAATATTATATATAGTTTATATATAGTGTGAAGTATTGTATATAATATTCATTTGTTTTATACATCTTTTATATAAAATAAATGAATATTATATATAATACTTCACACTATATATAAACTATATATAATATTTCCGTCTGGGTTTCCAGCTTTTAAATTTCTATGCTACACTGAGAAAAATGAATGGTTGGGGCAAATACCTTTTTATTAGTAAGGCATTCATTGATATTTAAAACTATTCAGTTAGTAACATCGACTAAGAAAATAGTCGGCTTAGGAAACCGTTTGTAATACTCGTGACTAATTTTAGTTAGTAATGTTTTAGTAGTCAGAGTTACTAATACTTTAGTCATCTGTACCACTAATTGATTTGTCTAAAAAATAAAAGCAGGTAGCGTAACTATTTTATTTGTTATCTTGGTTTGTATAGTAGTTTTCTGGCATGATGCTTTGCTCAATATTAACGGGACTAGTAAAATATTAAAAAGTGTTCAAATAATTATAAATTCTGCTTTAAAATCCCTTCTACACTGGGAAAAATGGATTATACCCAGTAATAAAAAATATGTTACCGGATATAATCTTGGACTATTAACTATGGGACAGCGATCATTATTAAAACTACCATCTCTAGATATTAAGAAATAGATGTTATGGGATAATATCTTGGATTATAAAACTTTATAATCTGAGATAATAAAATCTATAATCCAAAATGTAGAAATCTAATATCCATATTATAATTCTGGTCCATTAGATAACCTCAACTATATATAATAATTTGTGCAAACGTTGCTATCATAAGACTAGAAAAACGAAAGTAAAGGAGGCTAAGCTTCTGTACTTGTACAAGTGGCATTGATGTGTAATGAAAAGAAATATGAACTTACCCATTTTCGAAATATAAATCAGGTGTGATTTAGCACTAATAATCATTTTATAACTTAATTATTACTTCTTTCAATGCGAACGGATGCATATCGTATGACACACGCCACGATGCGAAGTACCATCTGAGACTACACTGACTGGATATTTGAAAATCTGAGATGTTATAATTTAATGTCTCCAGATCATAAGAATTCAACATCTGGAAATTATATTTGGTAACATCTTCAAATATTAGAAAAATATTATAGATGATACGCGCTAATATACTTTTCTATACGGTGTATTATTCTTTAATTCTATTATCCAGTTCGTATAATCCATTTTTCTCAGTGTAGAATTGAAGCCCTCTTTCGTGGAACGTAGATCTGATTCCAAGGTGTGCTACAGTCATAACAGATGCTAAGGAATTGGCAGAAGTTGTAGGCGTTGAAGGAAATTTCAAAGACGAAGCATAAATACGTAGGCGATGAAGAAAGGTCAATTTTGATTATGAGCATCTTGATCAGGTAATAGATTGTTAAAGTACACTGAGAAAAATGGATTATACGAACTGGATAATAGAATTAAAGAATAATACACCGTATAGAAAAGTATATTAGCGCGTATCATCTATAATATTTTTCTAATATTTAGAGATGTTACCAAATATAATCTCTAGATGTTGAATTCTTATAATCTTCAGGCATTAATTTGTAACATCTCAGATTTTTGAATATCCAGGCGTCTGTGTAGTCTCAGATGGTACGTCGCATCATGGTGCGTGTCATGTGCATCCGCTCGCATTGTAACAAGAAATAATTAAGTTATAAAATTATTATTAGTGCTGGATCACACCTGATTTAGATTCAGAAAATGGGTAAGTTCATATTCCTTCTCATTATGAATCAATGCCACTTGTACAAGTACAGAAACGTAGCCTCCTTTACTTTCGTTTTTGTAGTCTTATGATAGCAATTTTCCTGCTTATTGTGTGTTTAAAAATTGAAATTTGTTTCCATTTCTACTTTCGGGCTCGTCTATCAAAATTTTGTATAGGTTTATAAATACGCTTGCAAAAATTATTATGTATATCTGAGGTTATCTAATGGACCAGAATTATAATATGGATATTAGATTTCTAAATCTTGGATTATAGATTTTATTATCTCAGATTATAAAGTTTCATAATCCAAGATATTATCCCGTAATATCTATTTCTTAATATCTAGAGATGGTAGTTTGAATAATCTGGATCGCTGTCCCATAGTTAATAGTCCAAGATTATATCCGTTAACATATTTTGTATTACTGAGTATGATCCATTTTTCTGAGTGTAACAATTTTCGCATGGACTGTTTCTACCAGAGATCATCGATACCCAGGCGGAAATATTATGTATAGTTTATGTATATAGTGTGAAGTATTATATATAATATTCGTTTGTTTTATACATTTTTTATATAAAACAAATGAATATTACATATAATACTTCACACTATGTATAAACTATATATAATATTTCCGCCTGGGTACAATTATTGTTCGCTTCTACATACATGTAGAAGAACCGTTTCAGATTTTTGATGAATGTGATAGTTTGGATTCTTATATAATATCTGTGAAAACATCCAATGGTGGATGAAGAATCCTTGCTGCGGACTCGTAAAGATTTGTAACTGATTTCAACTGATGGAAATGAGCGCAATATCGATGATACAGATTTTCGTGATGAGCTTAGTGAACTTCTACTGCTCATTACTGCCGAATTGTCATCAACTGAAATATTGAATATAACACTTATGTTGCTTTGCAAGTTCTCCTAACTTTACTTATTTCCATTCTAAGTGCTCACTTTATTGTGATTTGTTGTGATTGTTTTCCATGTTGAAGATACTAAATATTATTTACGATTCTCCGTAATACCATGCATGATGGACGAATGTTGAAATAGCTATAATAGGTATAGAGCAGTTTTTGTGAAACAAATATTTCATTAAATAATAGAAAGATCTGCTTAATATGATTACTTTCCATTTTTAAAAAACGATGACAACCAAATGTAATATATTACTATTAATTAAATTATGATTTATTTATTATGGAAATAGCTGTTACTTTTTGATTGGAGGAATTTTAAATAGATTTAAAAACCAAGAATTAAAGGAGCGGTGAAGTCTAAAGTCTGAACAATAATATATTTAAATGAAAAACAATTACCAATCAGGTGACAAATTCGTAGTTAAACGTCTTTTATTCTGTAATATGTATGCAGATGCGGGCGAAATAAAATTGTTTATTATGACCTTAATTGCAATTATTTTATTATAAACCATGTAATGTATGAGAGAGGGAGTTTGCACGATAGTAAATATATTAATTTTTGATATTAAATATTGAATTAGTGCTGATTACTGGACAGTCAACCTAATAACATCATTTGCATAACAATACTAATATCTCAAATTTCATAGAAAATGTAGTTTCCGATTGTAAGATTGTATGCAATTGAAAAATATTGCAATTTGTGGATCATTTTCCGAAAATTAATTTTTGTCTATTCATTTTTTTCATATCACGCAGAGTTTGTCCGCAAAATGGAATTTTCCATTTTTTAGTATTTTTTGTGGTTACAAACTTAAAGCCAGAACCGTTGGTCAAAAGTTATGTTTAACGAACTCTTGTTGAAAATTCATGCTTTGGTGGAAAGTTCAACTATTTGGTGAAAATTAATCTACTTTGTAGAAAATTCCAGAATTTTGTTAAATAGTATAATGCGTCACGAGGGTCGAAGGGCATATTGAAAATTTGACTATGTTCTTGAAAATTCGTTTTATTTTTGGGTTGAAAATTAATTTCTTTAACAAAAATTTAACTATTTCATTTTATTTTCTTTCAGGTTAAAATCAATTTTTTAACTAAAAATGTAACTGTTCAATCTTTTGTTGTAAATTTAGATTTATTATTTGAAATTTGATCTATTTGGTTAAAAATGCGTGTATTTTGTTGAAATTTTTTCTTTTTTTGGTAGAAAATGCATCTTATTGGTTGAAAATTCAACTACTTGGTTAAAAAAAAAGTGTTTGAAAATTCATCTCTTTGGTTGAAAATAGAACTATTTGGTTGAAAAATCGTTCTTTTTTGGATTAAAATTTATTTCTTAACTAAAAATTAAACTATTCCAGTTGAAGATTTATCATTTTAGTTTAAAATTTATTTCTTAGCTTGAAAATTTCTTTTTTTTGGGAATACGCTAATGGAAAATATAATCCTATTCCATTTTTTTTTTAAATTTGATCCTCTTTTTTAAATTCAACTATTTGACTGGAAATTTATTTTTTGTTGTAGTTGAAAATTCAACTACTTGGTTAAAAATTTACGTATTTTGTTGAAAATTCGTCCTTTTGGTTGGAAAGTGAAATTTTGGTAAAAAATTTAAGTAGTTTGTTGAAAATTCTTTTTTTTTCAGTTGAAAATTAATTTTTTTAACATTCGACTTTTTTGGTAGAAAAGTAATCTTCTTGCTTGAAAATTCATGTTTTTTGTTGAAATTTTTTTTTCTGTTGAAAGAAAATCTTTGTTGAAAATTTATTTGTTGGTTGGCGATTGCACAATTTTAGTTAAAAATTAATTTCTTTGCTTGAAAATGGAATTATTTTCTTAAAAAATCGTTGTATTTTGGTTTCGATTAAAAATTAAAACCTGTTTTGGTTGAATTATCAACCATCAAATCAATGAGAATTCATCTCTTTAACTTAAAAATTAATTCACGTTGTAGAAAATTTAACAATTTTGTTGAAAAGTAATTTGTTGGCTAAAGATTTTCCTTTTAAGTTACAAATTCATTTCTTGGGTTGAAAATTCAACTATTTGTTTGGAAATTAATCTACTTTGTTCAATATTAGTCTTTTCGGTTTGAAAATTCTTCTCTTTTGATTTAAAGTTAATCTAATTTGTAGAAAACTCTACCATTTTTTTGGAAATGTATTTTTTTGGTTGAAGATTCTTCATTTTAGTTGAAAATTCATCTGTTTGGTTGCATCATTAACTACTTTGTTGAAAAACCAACTATTTGGTTAAAAAAATTATTAATTTTGTTGATGATTCGTCTTTTTGGAAGAAAATTAATCTTCTTGAAAATTTCTCTATTTGGTTGAAAAGTGAACTATTTTACTGAAAAATTGATCTATTTCGTTGAAGATTCGTTTTTTCGGTAGAAAATTAATCTCCTTGGTTGAAAATTCAACTATTTGGTTAAAAGTTCAGCTGGACCGAATTGTTAATAGTTGTTTTCCCGTCTCACGAGATTGCATGTGATTCCAAGGGATTATAAAGGATTGCATGGAAATGCAAAGAAGTGCATGGGTTTGCAAAGAGGTGCATGGGTTTGTAAAGAGGTGCACGGGTTTGCAAAGAGGTGCATGGGTTTGCAAATGGTTGCATGGGATTGCAGGCAATCCTATAGAAATCACTCGAGATTTGATAGAGATTATAAAGGATAGCATGGGATCCCTTTCCCTTCTAAATCCGATTTCCCAAGTATTTCTCAAAAGGAAGTTGCATCCGGACGTGCTGAACACTCCCGAAGACGTTATCGCAGGTTAACAAATAAGAAGTGAAAAGAAATCATTCCCATGAAAATCGGGCTCGGCCATAACCTCGAGGACGATTCCGTGTGGGGGCCGGGGCCGCAGGTGGGAGCGGACGCGGAGGAGATTGACGGGGCGACAAACGATGACAGGACAGGAGCCTCCTATCCCGGAAGTAGGTGCGTCCGCGCAGTTCCTTCGAAGGCGAGCAGCCGACGTTCCTAATAGTTTAACCCGAGCGATATCGCGTATCGCCATTGTTTCTGATGGTAGCGGGGCGCACACAGTGCCAACTCAAGTGTGCTCGTGGTACCTGTGCAAGCAAACAACCTGGACTCACACACACCGAGCTGCTGTGGGAAGAGGACGAGCAGCCACCGAGGCATGTCCGAAGGAAAGGAAGCTCCGCGAACCTCAGTTCCGCTCCTGCCTGCTCCTCGTCGTCTTCCTATCCCCGAGTACGAGTAGGCTCTTATTTACTGAGTCCAAGTCCATTAGTCCAATCTCGGCCAACTAGAACATAGCTGATACTTATCATCATTTCATTCAATAACCTTCTGAAAAAATAAATGGTATTCATCTTCGATCGAATTGAGCCTCTTCTATTGCACTACGATTGAGCTGACCCTTGTGAATCTTTCTTTTTTCTCTTCAATGTATCGAAAAAAATATTCCTTATATTCACCAGCAATTATCTCCTGCTTGCTCTGTCACCTCTCCTTCTCACCCAATCCATCCTCCGCTAAAATCTTTACCACGTGACCAGCTTCCTTTATCATTGCTTCCTCTACATCCTTTCCATACGTATCATATTTCTTCTTCTTAGTAACAGATTCTGCACTTCCTCCTTTTCTTAATAAATCGCTTCCCTTAACTCCTCTTCTAATCCAAATCTTGTTACGGTCCATCTTCTCTCCCTATCCCTTTTCTAAATTGTTCAGTACTCCTTCCATTTTTATCATCTTACACCATTTATCATTTACTAATTCCTCAGTCATCCGTCTTTGTCTTTCCTCGTCTCTTTTCTCCAATTCTTTATATAGAGTCACAGCTCGCATATGAGTATTTCTATCCTTAAAGAACATCTTTCTTACCATCTTGTTTATTATTTTACCCTCCCTCTGCTTTCTTCAACCTCCTTCAAAAACTTTTTTTGCCAATTATTTTAGGTTTAACTCGGATAAATTCAGTATTTTCAACCTGCTTTTATGGAATGGAATTGAAGGTTCCAATGTATCTCTGAACTTTCCTTACCTCCTTGCTATGAGACTCTTCTATTGCACTACGGTTGAGCTGACCCTTGCGAATATTTATTTTTTCTCTTCAATGTATCGAAAAAAATATTCCTTAAATTGCCGCAAATATTCCATCAAGTCGTCCCTTCTTCATCCTCTGCGACCACTACTGTATCATCCGCTGCCAGTTGCATTTTTTTCCCATCCTAACTCCTGCCCATCATGTTCTCTTATTTCTTCTTCCCTGAGATAAATATATTGAATAAAACTCAGCTTGCATTACAAACTCTTATTCCTATCACTCATCATGAATTATCTTCTACTTTCTCTGTTACCTCTACTTCTCACCCAATCCATCCTCCCCTAAAATCTTTACCACAAGGCCAGCTACCTTTAGTATTAATTCCTCTACATCCTTTCCATACGTACCATATTTCCTCTTCTTAGTAACAGATTCTGCACTTTCTCCTTTTCTCAATAAATCGCTTCCCTTAACTCCTTTTCCAATCCAAATCTTGCTACGGTACATGATACCTATTACAAAAAGGCTTCTATGTTTAAATTTTAAAGGAATGGTAGAATATTCAAAGACAAGAATGAATAATCGTTATTGAAAAAAAAAAAACGTTACGTTTGAAGTTTTTTTTCAAATATATAGCAATCGATTGGACACCATATATGTCATTTAAAATTATGTCATTGCAATATTTTTAATATTTCTTATCCTAGGTCGAAAAAGTACCACTTTTCGACTGCAAATCAAAATTAAACAATTGAGAAAAAATTAATCACTGTCATTGAAATCAAAAGACTCAAACTCTTGAAAATAATTTTTTTTCATCTGAAGTTAAAAAAACTGAACCGCAAAATAAAACATTAAAATTGGAATACTTTTGAATTTTAAACTTTTCAAATTAAAGTTTAAAAAAATGTCAATTCAAACGCTCAGTAATTTTTGCGTATAAAATGAAAGCTTTAAAAACTTTCCAATTTAAATTTTTGTTATTAACAGCTGATAAACTGCAAAATTTCAATTTTTAACTTTTATACATTCTACAGTTAAAATATTTACAAAAAAAGCAGAAATCCACGCTATTAATTTCAATGCTATGAATTGAAGAATGAATAAAAAAAATTATAAATTTTCCAAATTTTGTCATTTTAAGCAATTTTGAGCTAGAAACATTAATGATATATGAAAATTTGTTTTGAAATTTTTTAAAATATTTTCTTAAAAATTTGTTCAAAAAAGTAATTAAAAAATTTTCCAGGAATCTAATAATAATTTTATTATCTTGAAACTTGAACTTTCCCAAAATTTTTTGGATAATCCTGCAAAAGTAGAAAAATTACCTTAAAATCATCCAGATTCTTTTTGGAAAATTTTGAAAATCTTATTAAAAATTCTTTTTAAATTAATTATTCAAAAAAAAAATATTGTTTATTTTTCTGGGAATTTTGATACAAATTTGTTATTCATTTGAAACCTTTCAAAATGCTTAAAAAGATTATGAATTTTGTGTTCGAAATATTCAAAATTCTACATTGTGTTTTAAATGTTTTGAAAGATTTTCACGTTTCAAATTATTTTGGAATCTTTTCAAAACTTCTAAATATATTTTCAACCAAAGAAAAATTAATTTTCGATAAAAAAACTAATTTTCTACCAAACAAAATGTCAACAAAATACATGAATTTTCAACTAAATATTTTAATTTTTAATGGAACTTTCAAACAAATAGTTGAATTTTCAACCGCAGAAGATTAATGTTCAAACAAACATGATATAGTTAAATTTTCAGTTAGAAATTTAATTTTCCATAAAAAAAACTAATTTTGAACCAAAAAGATTAATTTTCTAACAAAAAAAGATTAATTTTTAATAAAATACATGAATTTTCAACTGCAGAAGATGTTCAACCAAAAATGGAGTAGTTAAATTTTCAGTTAAAAAATAATTTTAAAAATGTTAGCAAAATCGTTAAAATGTATAAATTTTCCAAATTATGTCCTATTAAGCAATTTTACGCTCGAAACATTAATTTTTACATTAAAATTTGTTTTAAAAGCTTTATGAATATTTGCTTTAAAAATTTGTTTAAAAAAATAATTAAAAAATTTTTCAGGAATCTAATAATAATTTTATTATCTTGGAACTCTAACTTTCCAAAAAATGTTTGGAAAATCTTGCAAAAGTGAAAAAAATACCTTAAAATCATCCAGATTCTTTTTTGAAGATTTTGGAAATCTTAATAAATAAATATTCTTTTAAAATTAATTTTTCCAAACAAAAAATTATTGTTAGTTTTGAAATTATTTTGGAATCTTTTCAAAACTTCTAAATATATTTCAAACTCACTCGATAATTTTCGAAATTAATAATTGCTCAATTTTTTTGTATTATTCCAAATTTTTTTCTATCTTTTTAAATATTCTCTTAAAATTCATTTTTCAAAATAAAAAATCATTTGAAATTTCCCCATCAAAGTTAAGAAATTTTGTTTATTTTCTCGAAACCTTTCAAGATCAATAAAAAGCTTGAAAAATT
Source organism: Andricus curvator (assembly GCA_932195095.1). Classification (NCBI taxonomy): domain Eukaryota; kingdom Metazoa; phylum Arthropoda; class Insecta; order Hymenoptera; family Cynipidae; genus Andricus; species Andricus curvator. Next base: position 43,789 of record CAKNYM010045868.1, on the reverse strand, counting down.
TATTTCGAAATCTTCAAAAATCTAAATTTAGTTTTTTATTTTTCGAAATCTTTTTCAGTTTTAAACTAAATTTGGATCTTCTCAAAACCGAGATCAAAGCTGGTAAATCTCTCTTGAGCTAACTCAAATTTTTTCAAATTGATAGTTGTTCAATTGTTATTTATGTATCAAAATTCAATAATTTCACTTACATATAAAAAATTGGTTAAATAGAACAATTCAATTTGTAACGTACAAAGTTTTAATTCAAAACTGAAATATTAACGATTCAAGGCTTTCTATTTACAATAATTCAATATAAAATTGTTTAGTTTTTAATATTTGATCTATAATTGCTCATTTTAAATGAAAAGTAAAATATTGCTAAATATTCAAAAAAATGTATTCCTTAATTTAAAATTTTCAAATTAAATGGGTTAAAAATGGAATATTTCAGATTGAAAAAATATTTGAATAGGATTTCGAATTGAATAAGAGCGTTTAGTTTTTAAAATTATTTTTAAATTAAGAATAATTTATTATAATAGCAAAAGTTCTTCGTAAAAGTGTAATATTTAAAAAAAATTGTAGTTTCTTGTAGAAACTTATGTATGACATATCCTACAAAAATTGACAGTAAAGTATAAGTTCTATATATACAAGTATATAGAGCATAATTTTAAGTATAGTTTCCCAATATTACAACTTTTCTCAAATCTTGTTTTTTGTTGTTGTAAAAATTTGTAATTTTCTACAATAATTTACTTAGAATTAAAAGTGTTTTATGACGCCAAACACCCAAATTAAAAAATGTAAAATTCTGTAGTTTTCTGTAATACCTTGTAGATTTTTACAACGAAGTAAAAAAAATATTAATAAAAAGTTATACCAATTTTTCAATTGTAGAAACCTGTACTTTTTTGTTAATTTATTTACTTTTCTACAAAAAAATACAAGAAAAAATTGGCTATTTGTATTTAACTGTATTTTTTTGTTAAATGTTGTACATTTTTTACAAAAAAGTATGTTTTAACAAAAAATTACAGTTGTAGAAATGTTGTACTTTCTTGTAAAATTTTTTTCCACCGGGTCATCTTTCTAATAATTGTCTTTCTCCGTCTCTTTTCTCAAATTATTTATATACAGTCAGTCACATTCCTAAAGAAGTTCCTTCTTTCTTACCATCTATTATTCTATTTCATCATGTTTCTTCAACCTACTTCAAATTTTTTTTTCAAAGAATTTTAGGTTTAACTCGGACGGATTCAGTATTATTGTCAACTTACTTTTATTTGTGGGTGATTCTGAAAACAATTTTCCAATTAGGAAAAGAAAAAAATCCAAAATATTGAAATGCATTTCTAAAAATTGCTTAAATTCAAAGTATTCTTTTCACAAAAGTTTAAATAAAAAGAATTCTTTCAAGAAAATTGAGCACAGAAAAAACTAAGAATAAAATTTGTTGCAAGAAATTTTTTCGAGCGATAAAGTTTTGTTCAGCCAACTTCACGTCTTTCAAAATACATGTGTTTCTCATGGAAAAACCAAAGAAAGTTTACCTGATATTTGTGGAAAGTTTATCCTCTGAAGTTAATTTTTGTTGCAAAGAATCTTCCGTCGGAAATCGATGTAAAGTTTATCTTCTGTTTTTTCTGTGAGGTAAAATATGTAAACTCAATTTAAAGAAATCTTGAATTATTCATAAGGAAACCCTGCAGATTGGAAAAGATCCCGTGCAGAAATTTCAGAGGAAGGCCATAAGGAAGGCCCGATCTGGACCTGAACAGGCCCATTCTAATTTTTATTTATAAGAATATTATTAAAATATAATTTATTTAATAAAGAAGTAAACAATTAATTAGGAATATTCAACATTATATAAATATTTTGAAAAATATTCTGAAACTTGTTGTTAGATTCATGTATTTTGTTGAAAATTCATCTTTTTTGATAGAACATTAATCTTCTTGGTCGAAAATTTATCCTTTTTAGTTTAAAATGTAAGAATTTTGTTGAAAATGGATACTTATGCTCAAAGCTAATTTTTTATCAGAGTTTTTATCTGAAAATTTAACTATTCCATTTTCAGTTTATGAGATAAAAATTCGACTATTTGGTAGAAAATTTAAGAATTTGGTTGAAAAGTCGTCTTTTTGGGTGGAAAATTAATCTTGTTTGTAGAAAGTTCAACTTTTTGGTTGATAATACAACTATCTTGTTAAAAATTTATCTTTTTTATTGAAAATGACCTTTCCTGTTAAAGATTTATTTATTTTAAAGTCACTGTTTTCTATAATATTAGACTTTTCAGCTTAAAAACTTTACTCTTTTGTTGAAAAATCAGCTTCCATTGTAGAAAAGTTCGCTTTTTTAGATGTAAATAAACTTTTTTGATGAAGAACCAAATGCTTTCTAAAAAATTTGTTCTTCTTGAAAATTCTAATATTTGATTGAACTTTAATCTTTTTTGTTTGAAAATTCGAAAATTTGTTTGAAAAGTTTTTTGGCACGTGGAGGAAAGTATAAAAAAGTGAGGTTATAATGCCAAAAAGTGGTCGACGCTTTCTCAAAGTTCACTGACGGAAATCTTAGAGAGCTGGATAATTCTAGTTTGATATGAACACCTCACCCCGCTCTAAAAACTTTGCGTAAATGATTAACGAGGTGAATTGAGAATTATTTAAAGCGATTTATCCACATGACTTTACCGGTTTATCTATTTACTGTTCGTCACTTACAAACCCACATAGCACACTTCCCGAAAAAACCTGGTCTTTTCTTAGGACTTGGTCCAAGTGGCCGGGAGAAAAAACCAGGTCTGCCCTAGGTTTAGACCTATACTTAAACCTAGGTTAAAACATAGGTTCATGTCCGTCACAATTTTTTGGTTTTTAAACAAAGCAAATTAATGCGACGAATTCTTGACAGAGAATTCTACTTTTTAAATGAAAATATCTCTAATTCCTAAATATAATCGAATCATAAATCGATTTTTTATTAAAAATTTTAATTTGTGTAAAAAAGTGGTAGACCTTTTAGCTACTACTTTTTAAATTTTGTTATTTTTTTGGGGGGGATTTTGAAACATTTGTGAAAAATGATTAAGTTTTCTTATTTTTTTAAGTCCGAAAAACGTTAATTAACGTCTCGAACCTCAAAAAGGTATGTCGATCGGCAAGCCGCGGCCGCCTCGCAAATTAATTTGAAATTTGGAGTTGAAGCATTCTTATATCCTTGGCGACTAATCTATGTTGCGAGAAAGGGTAGCACTAGCGCTGCACACCGACCAAATGCGGAACTAATGCTCGCAATGGGCCTGCGCGGCTGAAGGGGCATTAGTAGAGGGAAATTTAAATTAGTATCCCACGCAGTATAAAGATGATATCATTTAAAGCTTCCAAATCTAATTGATGTTAAAAAGTGGGAAATTAGCACCACATACCTTTGTTCAAAAATACACTATCGTGCAAAAGTTTACGGCCACCTCTTTTTTGATGTCTGATAAAGTTCTCTTAATTTTAATTATGTCAGAGCTAAAATTTGTTCTCCCTAAAGAGTTGAATGCTCTAAAAATTCTGTATAAAATGAGCCCAGGATGAAGCCAATTTATCTATCTTCTAAATAGATATTGCAAAAATAGTGTAAATTTCAATGTTTTCTTAAATTTTCAAAAGCTTCCGTAATAATCAATATTTGTTAATGTTCTTGTTTGTGCTCATTTTAAACCTATTTTGCTAGTTTGTAAATATATTAAACATATAACCATAAAATTTCTATAAAAATTCCCCAAAATATATATGTATTCAATTTTTATTTTTATTTACCTACAGATAAGATGTTTTAAAATTTTTCCAAATTCATCCTGGGCTCATTTTATAAAGAATTTTGAGAGGATTCAACCCTTTAGAGAGAACAAATTTTAGCTCTGACATAATTAAAATTAAGAGAACTTTATTAGTCATTAAAAAAGAGGTGGCCGTAAACTTTTGCACGGTAGTGTATTTAAGCAATGGTTAGAGAAAATTTCATTGACTCAAATAATTACTAAAAGATAATGTTTCCCTGGCAGTAATGGTAAATTATAACAACAAGAAAATAATTCAGTGATTCTATTAATTCAATTGCATCCGAGCAGGTCAACATATATTAGGTTTTAATGTAATTTTAATACTGTGCATGTTTTAAACATTTAATTTATAGAAAAATTATAAAAAATGTGTAGCCCTTTTTTGGGTGAATAACTTTTGTCTGTTCATTTTTTCATAGCTTGTGTCGTTTTTCAAAGAATTTAATTTTTTCACTTTTATGTTATTTTTTACGATTAAAATAAAAACTATGCATCCAATCAAAAAGTGATTTGTAACAAATTTATGGCTCTTTTTTTGGTTTACACTTTTTTTTTATTGATCTTTTTTCGAATGTTCCATATAGTCTGACCGCAAGATTGAACTTCGGATTACTTTTTTTATGGTTAAAACCAGAACCACTGGTCAAAAAATGCTGGTTAACGAACTCGATCTTTCTTTTTGATCCCTTAATTTATTGTGTTTAAAATTTCAACATAAGGGAGCCATCACATATTTGATATTACGTATAACATTAAAAAGGGTGGGGGGTCGTGTTTCATTACGGTCTGTTATGTGTGTGTGGGGGGGGGGGGTATTTTTACTCGATTATGTAACATTTTTAATTTATGAATTTTCTGCACCATCAAATTTTTATATCAAAATTTCGGAATAAATAATTTTACTTCATCATGAAATTTATTTCTAAATGTTTCTAAACATTATTGATAGAAGATAAAATTTAAATTGTAAATGATTGTTTTATAATGGGAAATGATTCTGTTCTTAATATTTCGCTACCACACTATAATTTGTAAACTTTCTTACATTTTCAAAGAGATAAGAAAAATTAAATTATGGGCAAAAACTTATTTTGAAGAATTCGAAAAAAATTAGATGCTTTTTAATAATTGTGAAAGATTTAAGGAGATTAAATTTTTCTCAACATTTATGGAAAAATTTCAAATGGTTCAGGTTTTATTTTAAACGAATAATTTTAAGTTTTGAAGATTTTAAAATGTGTGGAAAAAGAATATGGAAAAAGACTTTGAGACAATTTTTTTAATTTTTCAGGATTTAAAAAATTTTTAGGTAAACTAAATTTTGCAAGGTGTCAACAGAATGAAAAAAATATTCTTAAGATTCATGGGAAAATTTTAAATGATTGTCTTGTAATGAATTCTAAGATAAAAATGAAAAAAAATTAAAATTATTTCCTTGTAAAGATTGTTTAAGAAGTTTGTAAGGTTTCACGAAAATGAAAAAAAAATTAGGTTCCTAGGAAAAATTAGAATAAAACTTTTTATTTTTAAAAATTAATTTCAAGAGATTATTTAAAAAGATTTCGAAACATTTTAAAAGATTTCAAAAATTGTCAAGGAAGAATCTGAAAGATTTTAAGGCATTTTTTTTAATTGTGCAGAATTAAAAAAAAACTAAAATTTCGAAATAGAGTGTAGAAGATTTTAAAGCAAAATTTTTCAATTTGGTAAGATTGAAAAATCAAAACAAAAATCGAGTAAATTGTAGAAATATTTAGAAGAATTGAAGAGATTCAAGAAGAATTTTAAACTTTACAAAATTTTTAGAAATGTAGATTCTTAAAGATTTCAAAAATAATATTTAGAAACTTTAAAAGAATTTCGAAAGGTTTCAAGTGGGAAAATTTAGAAGATTACAAGTCAATTTTTTTACATTTTGAATGATTTTTCGAAATTTTAAGAAAAATTCGATTCGGTTAAAAATATTTTTAGGATTTTAAGACATTTTAAATAGGATAGAAATATTTAAAAACTTGTAAACATTTCCGAAAATTTATCAAATATTTCTTGATTTCTTCCAAACATCTAAATGTCCTAAACATCTTTTAAAAAGGCTGGAATTTTTCCTAATATTTTGTAAAATCCTATAAAATAAAAAAAAGTTTAAAAAATCTTATAGATTCTTTTTTGACAAATATGAAATATTCAAAAATCTTTTTTAATTTTCTCAAAAATCTTATAAAACTTATATTTATATAAATTTAAAAACTAACTGATAATACTTATTTTCTTGTTCTCAATTCTCACAATTTAATTTCAGCTCGAATTTAAGTGTTCAAAAACTTTTAACAAATAAATACTTATTTGAAATTTTTATATTGTATTATTATTAATATAATTTTGTATTCTTTATGGTATTGAAAAATAGTTTTGAATTGATGAATTTCAATTAGTATGTACTTGCATTCAGTAACTTCAATATTTGTATGAAAAAAAAATATGGAAAAAGCATTCAGTGTTACATCAAAATATTGTTTTATTTATTTCTGGACAATACCTAATCTTAAGAAACCTTTTTTTATTTAGAAAACGTGTATTATGTTTTAAACATAATAAAAAAATGTTACGTAACGGCTGTGAAGGGAGGAGGTACAAAGGAAACGTTACGGTCTGTTACATTGGGGAGAGGGTGTTAAAAATGGTCGAAAATAATGTTACGTAATATGTGAATGCTCCCTGATCTAAATAGTCTTTTGAAATTTATCTGGGTACTAATTTAAATTTCCCTCTACTAATGCCCCTTCAGCCGCGCAGGCCCATTGCGAGCATTAGTTCCGCATTTGGTCGGTGTGCAGCGCTAGTGCTACCCTTTCTCGCAACATAGATTAATCGCCAAGGATATAAGAATGCTTCAACTCCAAACCTCAAATTAATTTGCGAGGCGGCCGCGGCTTGCCAATCGCCATACCTTTTTCATGTTCGAGATGTCAATTGACGTTTTCGAACTTAAAATAAGTACATTTTCTGCGTAACGGCATGCACTTGAGAATGTATTAAGAAAACGTAATCATTATTCACAAATGTTTCAAAATCGCCCCCCCAAAAAAAAAAAAAAATTAAAAATTAATATTAATATAATATTAATAAAAAATCGATTTCTGACTCGATTAAATGTAGGAATTAGAACTATTTTCATTTAAAAAATTGAATTCTCTGTCAAAAATTCGTCGCATTAATTTACTTTGTTTAAAAACCAAAAAATTGTGGCGGACATGAACCTATGTTTTAACCTAGGTTTAAGTATAGGTCTAAACCTAGGGCAGACCTGATTTTTTCTCCCGGCCACTTGGACCAAGTCCTAAGAAAAGACCAGGTTTTTTCGGGAAGTGTGCTATGTGGGAAAGTTGTCTTCCTTTCGTCCGTTCGTTGCCAAATAATCGAACGGAAGACTAATCGAATACATTCGAGATTAGCGCGGCAAATTCAAATCTAAAAAAGTATAAACTCTAAACATACATACATACATACCTTAATTAGCAGTTCGAACTCGAAAGTTCATTGCCTCACTACCCGATTCGGGTAGTGTTTCTAGGTGGATATTTACTACCAATGTGGGCCCACCACACCCACGACGGGCCAACAGCACGCAATATTCCTGAACGGTCACCCATCCAAGTACTAACCGTGCCCAACAATGCTTAACTTCAGTGATCTTACGAGAACTGGTGTTATAATTGTATATTTATTAACTAATTTAATGCGTCCGTAAACATACATTTTTAGACATTTTGTTCAAATGAATTTAAGCATTTTTTAGTTTTTTCATGTTTCTTATATTCTTTGCATATGAGAAGTTAATTTTAACTACTTAACTTTAGGTTAGTCACTGAAATGAAAATTAGTTGAATATTCACTAATTAAGACAGGGAGTAATTTTAAATTTAATTAATTCTCATTTTTAAACTAACTATGAATTAATAGAGGGTGGCCCGATGTGGCCCCGACCAGGACCACAACAGTAGCCATGATCAGGGCCGCATTGGGCTAACCCAATCGGGGCCACGTCGGCAATCAGAATCAAATTGGTCAATTTCTCCACGGGATCATCAGTTTAGTGTCTCCATTAAATTTTTTTTTAAATTAAGATTGAAAAGAAATCCATTTTATCATGAATAGATTTTGCAAAATCAGCAAGAAAAAGATTCATAATTAAAAAAAAAATTTCCAAACCTCACTTTTTTGAATGTAATGGAAGGTTCTGCTGTGTCCCCTAAGGGTGGCCTAAGGGACCGCCCGTAAACTAAGTTGCCAATTTTGGAATCATTTTTACGACCCCCGTCACCCCCCACGGTGTGGTTAACTTCGGTAATAAATAAAGAATAATTGGGAGGGCTGTCCTAACGTTACAAATTGTCACATTTGAGGGGAATGGCAAAAGGTTTCTAACACGTGACACTTCTCTTATCAAAAAATAAAATTTAAATCGATTTCAATACATTCCAGACCAATATGATTGACACACAAAATTTTGTAGTTGCATTTTCAAATGAGTAGTTCAATTTTCAAGCCAAGCAGATGCATTTTTTAAAGGAAATTTGAATTTTTAACCCGAAAAGTTGAATTTTCGACAAGAAAGATCATTTCCAGCCAAGAAGATTTATTTTCTACAAAAACACCAATTTTTAATGTATAGAATTCCTGAAAATAAAAACAAGAATCCAACGACCGAATTTGGACAACCACCATAAAATGCTCCCATTGTAACTAAAAAAAAAGGAAAGAAGCAGGAGGTCATTGTATTTTTGTTTTTATCTCTTTTTTATTTTTGTCCAAAGAAATTTTTTTTGTTGAGAAAAAGTTTTTTTTTTAAATTACAATAGGAGCATTTTATGGTGGTTGTCCAAATTTGGTCGTTGCATTTTCAACTAAGTAGTTCAATTTTCAAGCCAAGCAGATGTATTGTATGTATTGTATTGTAATTAAAAAAAAAAGAAAATTTCTAAAAAAAAAAAAAAATTTTTGTCAAAAATAAAAAAGAGGAAAGAAGCAGGAGGTCATTGTATTTTTGTTTTTATCTCTTTTTTATTTTTGTCCAAAGAAATTTTTTTTTTTAAGAAAAAGTTTTTCTTTAAATTACAATAGGAGCATTTTATGGTGGTTTTGCAAATTTGGTGGTTGCATTTTCAACCAAGTAGTTCAATTTTCAAGCCAAGCAGATGCATTTTTTTAAAGAAAATTTGAATTCTTAACCCGGAAGTTGAATTTTCGTCAAGAAAGATCATTTCCAGCCAAGAAGATTAATTTTCTACGAAAAGACAAATTTTTAATGTATAGAATTCCTAAAAATAAAAACAGTAATCCAACGACCAAATTTGGAAATGCTCCAATTGTAATTTAAAAAAAAAAAATGTCTGAAGTTTTTTTTTTTTTTTTTTTTTTTTTAAAAAAAAAAAAAAAAGAAAAAAACAGGAGGTCATTGTATTTTTGTTTTTATCTCTTTTTTATTTTTGTCCAAAGAAATTTTTTTTTTCAATAACATTTTTTTTTAATTATAATAGGAGCATTTTATGGTGGATGTCCAAATTTAGTCGTTGCATTTTCAACTAAGTAGTTCAATTTTCAAGCCAAGCAGATGTATTGTATGTATTGTATTGTAATTAAAAAAAAAAAAAAAATTCTGAAAAAAAAAATTTTGTCAAAAATAAAACAGAGGAAAGAAAAAGGAGGTCATTGTATTCTTGTTTTTATCTCTTTTTTATTTTTGTCCAAAGATTTTTTTTAAGAAAAGGTTTTTTTTTGTAATTATAATAGGAGCATTTTATGGTGATTGTCCAAATTTGGTCGTTGCATTTTCAACTAAGCAGTTCAATTTGCAAGCCAAGCAGATGTATTGTATGTATTGTATTGTAATTAAAAAAAAAAAATTTCTGAAAAAAAAATTTTTTTTTCTTAAAAATAAAAAAGAGGAAAGAAGCAGGAGGTCATTGTATTTTTGTTATTATCTCTTTTTTATTTTTGTCCAAAGAAATTTTTTTTTTAAGAAAAAGTTTTTCTTTAAATTACAATAGGAGCATTTTATGATGGTTGTCCAAATTTGGTCGTTGCATTTTCAACTAAGTAGTTCAATTTTCAAGCCAAGCAGATGCATTTTTAAAAGAAATTTTAATTTTTAACCCGAAAAGTTGTATTTTCGACAAGAAAGATCATTTCCTGTCAAGAAGATTAATTTTCTACGAAAAGACAAATTTTGAATGTATGGAATTCCTAAAAATAAAAACAAGAATCCAACGAACAAAGTTGGACAACCACCATAAAATGCTCCTATTGTAATTTAAAAAAAAACTTTTTCTTAAAAAAAATTTTTTTTTTGTAAAAAATAAAAAAGAGGAAAGAAAAATGAGAAGGTCATTGGATTCTTGTTTTTATCTCTTTTTTATTTTTGTCCAAAGAAAATTTTTTTTTTTAGAAAAAGTTATTTTTTTTTAAATTACAATAGGAGCATTTTATGGTGGTTGTCCAAATTTGGTCGTTGGATTCTTGTTTTTTTTTTTCAGGAATTCTATGCATTACCGGGAGTATTGGAAGTTAAATAGGATTTTAAATTTGATTTTAATCTAATTTAAAATTCTTAAATTTTAAGACAAATTTTCTACAAAGTACATGAATTTTCAACGAAATAGTTGAATTTTCAACTAACAAAGATAAGTTTACAACCAAAAATGGAATAGTTAAATTTTAGTTGGAAAAACTAATTTGCAATAAAAAAAAGATTATCAACCAGTTAAATAAAAAAAAAGACAAATTTTTTCACAAAATAGTTAAATCCTCAATTAAGTAGATGAATTAAAAAAAATAGATTTATTTTTTTACCAAATAAACGAAGCTTTAACAAAATAGTTGAGCGTCGAAGCTAAAATGTTGAATGTTAAAAAAATTATTTTTAACCAAATAGTCAAATTTTCAACTTTGAAGGATACATTTTTAACCAAAAATGGAATACTTACATTTTCAGATGACGAAATTAATTTTTAACAAACAAAAAAGAAATTTTTAACCAAATAGTTACGTTTTCAAACAGGAAGAGGAAAATTTACAAAACAGTTGAATTTTCGATCCGAAAGTATGATTTTAAAACAAAAAAGTTAATTTTGTATCAAAGAGTTAAATTTTCAAAAAAAAATAGTTGAATTTTGTTATAAGTAGTTAATTTTCAAGTAAATAGTTTGATTTTTACTCAAATAGTAGATTTTTTAACCAAGAATATGAATATTCAATAAAAAAGTTATTTTCAACCAAGTAGTTTAATTTTCTACCAAATTGTTGAATTTTCAAGCCAGAGACCAATTTTCTGTAAAACAGTTGAATTTTCAACTCGAAAATATAAATTTTCAACGAAAAAGTTAATTTACAACCAAATAGTTGAATTTTCAATTCAAGTGATTAATCTTCAACCAATAAAATGAATTTTTGTTACAAAAAGATTAAATTATACTATTTTTATAAAAGTTCAAATATTCGGTAGAAATCTAGAAATTAAACTGTTTTATTGAAAATTCATCTTTTTGGGATGAAAATTCAACTATTTTGGTTGAAAATTTTAATATTTAATTGACAATTAACTTTTTTGTAAAAAATCATTTTTTGTGGAAAATTCAACAATTTGGTTAAAAATTAAATTAATTTTTATGATAATTTAACTATTTGATACAAAATTAATTTTTTGTTGACAAATGATATTTTCGGGTTGAAAATTCAACTGTTTTGCTGAAAATTCATTCATTTTGTTGAAAAGTCTACTTTTTGGTTGAAAATTCAACTACTTGGTTGAAGTTAAAAATTAATTTTATATCTCAAAATTTAACTATTCCATGTTCGGTTAAAAATTTCTTCTTTATGAGTAGAAAATTCAACTAATTTGTAGAAAATAAATTAATTTTGTTGAAAATTCGTGATGATGATTAAAAAATTATTATTTTTTATTAAAATTGGTCTCTTTAGGTTGAATACAAACAGTAGAATTTTTTTTTAAATAATATTTTAAACTGAAAATGTTATGATTTCATTTTTAATACAAAAAATATATTTTTTAGTTGAAAATTCAACTATTTGGTTTAAAATTCGTCTCTCTTGATTGAAAATTCATCGTTTTTGGTTGAAAATTCAAAACTTGGTCGAAAGCTAAACAACTTTGTTAAAAATTCATTTTTTAAGATTCACCTCTTTGGTTGAAAATTTAACTTCTCTGTTGAAATTTCGTTCTTTTTTTTAAATTAAAAATTTAGTTTTTAATCTAAAGATTTGACTATTCCATTTTCGGTCATCATGATTAGGAAATTATTATTTTTTTATTAAAATTGGTCTCTTTTGGTTGAATTCAATCAGTTGAAAATTTTTTTTAAATTAATTTTTCAAACTGAAAATTCTATGATTCCATTTTTGATTCAAAAATGTATTTTTCAGTTGAAAATTCAACTATTTGGTTTAAAATTCGTCTTTCTTGATTGAGAATTTATCGTTTTTGGTTGAAAATTCAAAACTTGGTTGAAAGCTAAACTACTTTGTTAAAAATTAGTTTTTTAAGATTCACCTCTTTGGTTAAAAATTTAACTTCTTTGTTGAAATTTCTTTTTTTTTTTAAATTAAAATTGTAGTTTTTAATCTGAAAATTTGACTATTCCATTTTCGGTTAAAAATGTCTTATTTATCAGTAGAAAATTCAACAAATTTGTAGAAAATTATTTATTTTGTTGAAAATTCGTCATGATGATAAGAAATTTTTTTTAATTAAAATTTGTTTCTTTATGTTGGATTCAATCAGTTGAAATTTTTTTTGCTTGAAAATTAATTTTTTGAACTGAAAATTCTATGATTCCATTTTTCCTTCAAAAAATATATTTTTCAGTTAAAAATTCAACTTTTTGGTTTCAAATTCGTTTTTCTTGATTGAGAATTCATCGTTTTTAGTTGACAATTCAAAACTTGGTTGAAAGCTAAACAACTTTGTTAAAAATTCATTTTTTAAGATTCACCTCATTGGTTAAAAATGTAACTTCTTTGTTGAAATTTCGTTTTTTTTAATTAAAATTTTCGTTTTTAATCTGAAAATTTGACTTCCATTTTCGGTTGAAAATTTCTTATTTATCAGTAGAAAATTCAACTAATTTGTAGAAAATTAATTCATTTTGTTGAAAAATCGTCATGATGATTAGAAAATTATTTTTTATTAAAATTGGTCTCTTTTGGTTCAATTCAATCAGTTGAAATTTCTTTTAAATTAATTTTTCAAACTGAAAATTCTATAATTCCATTTCTGATTCAAAAAATATATTTTTCAGTTGAAAATTCAACTATTTTGTTTAAAATGTGTCTTTCTTGATTGAAAATTCATCATTTTGGTTGAATATTCAACTATTTTTTAAAAATTGAAATATTTATTGGTAGAAATTTAATTGGTTTCTTGAAAATTCATCTTTTTGGGTTGAAAATTCTACTATTTGGTTGACAATTAACTTTTTAACTAAAAATTCATATTTTTGGTTCAAAATTCATCTGATTTGTAGATAATAAGTCTTTTATACTTTAAAATTCAAGAATTTGGTTGAAAATTGATGTATTTTTTGGAAATTTTTCTTTTTCATAATTGTAGTTAAAAATTCATATTTTTGGGTTGAACATTGAAATTCTTTGTAGAAAATTCGTCTTTTTGGCTGGAAAATTCAACAATTTGGTTTGATTGACAATTAAATTTGCTTCGGGAAAACCATATTTATGGTTGAAAATTCAATTTGGTAGAAAATTCACGTAGTTTGTAAAAAATTCGTCTTTTTTAGAAAATTAATCTTCTTCGTTGAAATTTTCTTTTTTTTTTTTTGTTGAAGATTCAACTATTTGGTTAAAAATTGGTCTTTTTTAGTTTGGACTCACCTGAGTAAAAATTCGTCTTCTGGTAACAAAAATTCTTGTTTTATGGTAGAAAAGTGATCTTTCTTGGTTGAAAATGAACAGTTTTGTTGAAAATTCAACTCTCTTCGAAAACATTTGTCTTTATGGTCTGAAAATTGAAGTTTTTCGATAAAAGTATAACTATTTTGTTAAAAATTAGTCTTTTTTAGAAAATTAATTTTCTTCGTTAAAATTTTTTTTTTTTAGGTGAGGATTCAACTATCCTATCTTTGAAAGTTGGTATTCGTCGTTTAGTTACCGTTACCGTTACTTAGTTAACCATAAGGCGTTCTCATCGACGATGGGCGATCTGTGTTTATTTGAACTCGAGATGTTTGTTTTCCTAAGAAGCTTATCGGAAGTATATGCATTTATACTTCGGTATATATACGATTCCTTTCACGCATTTTTTAAAAATAAGGCTTTTAATTAACATTTTAAATATTTTATTCGTATTTTGAAAGATTCATTTTCGATTTAACGTTTTAGTCATAGTTCATTTATATTTCAAAATGTTTGAAACTTTCGAAATTTTGAGTACCATTTATTTTTTAATCGTGTTTGGATTTTTTATAATAAATTTTGTTAATTTTTTTATTTAAAAACCAACTTTACATTTTTGTTTAACTTTTCAGAAGGACCTTGGCCTTTTTTCAATGAATACGATAAATGAGTTTAGGGTATCAAGAAAGAATGTATTTCCAATCATTCGTTTCTACGATAGCTTGCAAATATATAATAATTATTAATTATTTTAACAATTTTCATAAACATATTTAGAGTTTGGCTATTTTTCAAGGAATAGGTACAGTTTGTTTACAAAGTCAACTACGAATGTCTTTCTGATGAAACTTTTCTATGTTGCTTCGTAAATTTACAATAACTATTAATAATTGAAACAATTTGCATAAACAAAGAGTTTGGCTATTTTTCAACGAATAGGCTAAATTTCTTTTACAGAATTCACTAAGAATATCCTTCCGATGACTCTTTTTTATGAAGCTTTGCAAATCCATCGAATACGCCCAATTTGTTCACGGAATCACCAATAATGTATTGCCAATAACTCTTTTCTACGATACTTTGCACAGTTACAAGAATTATTAATTATTTAAACAGTCTTCATAAACATATTTAGAGTTTGGGTAGTTTTCAAGGAATAGGCACAATTTGTTTACGGAGTCAACTAAGAATATCTTTCCGATAACTCTTTTTTAGGTTGCTTTATAAATTTACAAGAATTATTAATTATGTAAACAATTTTGAATAAAAAATTAAGAGTTTGGCTATTTCTCAACGAAAAGGCTCAATTTTTTACAGAATTAAGTAAGAATATCTTTCAGATTACTTTTTTCTTTAATGATTTGCAAATTTTCAAGAATTATTAATTATTTAAAGAATTTTCATAAACAAATTAAGAGCCCGGTCATTTTTCAACGAATAGGATTAATTAGTTTAGGGAATCAAGAAAGAATGTATTGTCAATAAATCTTTTCTACGATACTTTGCAAATATACAACAATCATTAATTATTTTAACAATTTTTCTAAAAATATTCAGAGTTTGTCTATTTTTCAAGAAATAGGCAGAATTTATTTACGGAGTCAACTAGGAATGTCTTCTCGATGACTATTTTATATGCTGCTTTGTAAATTTACAAGAATTATTATTTGTAATATCATTATTTTTAACGAATTGGCTCAATTGGTTTACAGAACCAAAAATAATGTATTAAAAATGAGTCTTTCCTATGTTACTTTGCAAATTTACAATAATTGTTAATTATTTTAACAATTTTCATACACATATTCAGTGTTTGGCTGTTTTTCAACAAATAGGCTCACTTTGTTTACGAATTCAACTGAGAATATCTTTTCGATGACTGTTATCTATGTTGCTTTCTAAACTTACAATAATTTTCAATTATTTAAATAATTTTAATTTAAAAACTGAGAGTTTGGCTATTTTTTAACGAATAGGCTCCATTTTTTATAGAATTAAGTAAGAATATCATTTCAGTGACTTTTTGCTATAATGCTCTGCAAATGTCAAAGAATGAATAATTATTTAAACATTTTTGATAAACAAATCAAGAGTTTGGCTATTTTTTAAAGAATAGACTCAATTTTTTACAGGATTATTTATTCTGCATTGTGAGATGGTATCCATACGAAGCCGTGTACAAATCAAAATCATTGAAGTAAAAATTAATTTCATGGTATTTCATTGAAATTCATTTCCAAATAAAATAAATACATGTGAATAAATTGGTCGCGCGCGGAGCGCGCGTATGAGGCTCTAGTTTGGTTAAAAATTGGTCTTTTTAGTTTGGACTCAACTGAGTAAAAATTTGTCTTCTGGTAAAAAACATTCATCTTTTATGGTAGAAAAGTCATCTTTCTTGGTTGAAAATTCATCTTTCTTGGTTGAAAATGAATTTTTTTGTTGAAAATTCAACTTCTTCGTTAAAAGTATAACTATTTTCTTGAAAATCCTTTTAATGCAACTGTTTGGTTAAAAATTAATTTTGTTGTTGTTGAAAATTCATATCTTTTGATAGAAAATTAATCTTTTGGGTTGAAAATACAACTTGCAATCTCAGGAATTCAAATCGTTTCATATTGAATTCAATATTTTATTTACATTAATTTTATTTCAAAGAATTCATTCCCTTATTTTCCTGACAAATCACCCTATTTTTCCTGTTTTGAGAGAATTTTTGACTACGTTACTTTTCAGGGTGATCGTCTGAAAAATCGTTTAAAAAATGATTCATCGAAAGATGTCCTCACATCGTCTTCAATATGTCAAGATTGAGGGAAATTCAAGTCTAAAGCCAACATTTTTTTTTTTTACAAATTTTACAAATATATATATAATAATAATAATATAAATTAATAAATAATAAGAAGAGTGAATACTGTATATCATTATTGCGATGGAATATCAGATTTTCCTCTGCCTTTTACAGAGTTGATTGCACATCTTACTGGATTCGAAAGACGTCTCGCATCCACATTCATCCACTCTCTTGCGCGAGGACTGCGAGTACAAGGTAAGCTATCAGTTGCACAACCAGTATCGATATTATGCAACTTGGCGGCTTCCTGCTCTTATCTAACTTGGCGAACTGACGGACGCCCGGAAACCGTTCAAGACGTTGTCCAACGTATCACGGACAACTTCCTCCTTTCGCAAAAATCACAAAAAAACAAAAATTATCATTCCAAGCTCATTGCTATTCAAAATATTGCTGCCCTGCAATTAACGTCCTCCACTTCTCACAATATCACCTTCTATACACATTTTATATATCCTTATCCTATTTACAACCATTTACATAAATTCTTATAGATCCTCACTTCGATACCACATCCGCGTCTTAATCTACTTATTCCATAATAATTACTCACAAATCTTTACGCTTCCAGGCAACTTCCGTTTCCTTTTTCTTTCGCTTATCTTCTACCTCGAATATGCTGTTTTTCAGATTCACTCTTTTATTCCTTTTCATTTCCTTCTCTAAAATCTTTACCACATTGAGAGCTTCTTTTTTTGATTCCTCTCCTATATCATGTCCATACATACCATCTTTTCTCTTCTCATTCACAGATTCTGCACTGGTTTCGTCCTTTTCCCAAGAAATCCTTTCCCTTAACTCTTCTACCTGGAGGTCTTCTATTGCACTACGGTTGAACTGGACCTGTTATTTATATTTCTTTTACTATCCTAACTCTTCCCCATACTGTTCTCTTAGTTTCTTCTTCTGTGAGATTGATGTCTATTTAATAAAAATGGGCTAAGATTACAACCTCTTACTCCTCTCACCTATCAGAAATTATCTCCTACTTCATCTGTTCCCTTTACTTCTTACCCAAATCGTCCCTTAAAATCTTTACCACATGGCCAGCTTTATCTTTTATTCATCTCCTACATCCTTTACATACAGCTCATGTTTTCTCTTATTATTAACAGATTTAGCACTGTTCTACTTTTTCCAATAGATCCCTGCCTTTACCTCCTTCACAATCTAAATCCTGCTATTGCCCATCTTCTCGTACCATATTGCCTCTTCTTAGTAACATATTCTGCACTTTCTCCTTTTCTCAATAAATCGCTTCCCTTAACTCCTTTCCCAATCTAAATCTTGCTACGGTCCATCTTCCTTCTATCTTCTTTCTCTATCCCGTTTTTGAATTGTTTAAGTACTCTTTCCATTTTTATCATCTCACATCGTTTATTATTTATTAATTCCTCAATCATCCATCTTTCTAGTCATTTTCTTTCCCCGTCTCGTTTCTCCAATTCTTTATATACAGTCACAATCACATCCCTGAAGAACTTCCTTCTTTCTTACCATCTACTTCATCATGTCACCCATTCTTCAACCACCTTCAAAAACATTTTTGCCAATAATTTTAGATGTAACTCGGAAGGATTCAATATTTTCAACCTGCTTTTATGGAATGGAATGGAAGGTTCCAATGTATCTCTTGACTTTCCTTACCTCCTTTCTATGAGACTCTTCTATTGCACTACGGTTGAGCTGACCCTTGCGAATATTTCTTTTTTCTCTTCAATGTATCGAAAAAAATATTCCTTATATTTTACTGTATCGTCCGCTGTCAGTTATGTTTATTTTCCCATACTAACTCCTCCCTATCCTATTCTCTTATTTCTTCTTCGCTGAGATGAATATATTGAATTAAACTGAGCTTGGATTACAACCTCCTATTCCTCTCACTCACCAGAAATTATCTCCTACTTGTTCTGTTACCTCTCTACTTCTCACCCAATCCATCCTCTCCTAAAATCTTTACCACATGACCAGCTTCCTTTAGTATTGATTTCTCTACATCCTTTCTAGACATACCATTTTTCCTCTTATTAGTAACAGATTCTGCACTTTCTCCTTTTCTTAATAAATTACTTCCCTCAACTCCTTTCCCAATCTAAATCTTGCTACGGTCGATCTTCTCTTTATCTTCTCTCTCCATCCCTTTCCTAAATTGTTTAGTTCTCCTTCCTACATCCTTCCTATACATTTCATGTTTCCTCTTCTTTTTAACAGATTTAGCACTGTTCTTTTTTCCAATCGATCCCTTCCTTTACCTCCTTCACAATCTAAATCCTGCTGCTGTCTATCTTCTCTCTCTTTATCCATTTTCTAAATTATTTGATACTCCTTTATTTATCTTCTTAGACCATTTATTATTTTTTAATTCCTGAATAATCTATCTTTCTAATGATTGTCTCTCCCCGTCTATTTTCTCCAATTCTTTATATACAGTCACTGATCGTATACGAGTATTTTTATCTTTAAAGAAGTTCCTTCTTTCTTACCATCTTGTTGATTCTTTTACCCTCCCTTGCCTTTTTTCAACCTCCTTCAAAAAATTTTTCAGTTACTCTCCTCTCTTCCTCAACATTCTTTTCCTTTCTCTCCCTTCCTCTCCCTTATCATCCCCTCAAACTTTCCTGCCCTCTTTCCCGTGCAAGTACTTCATTTAACCTTAACGTCCATCCTATACACTTTTTTTGTAACATATTTATTTTTGTATCATAATTTTTTAAGCATATCAAATGACGACATTTTCCTTCTTCAACCTTTATAGAACCTTCTTTTTACTTCTGCCCATACTCTTTACACTTTCAGTTTAAAAAATCATTCTCCACAAAAAAAATGAATTTTCAACTAAACAATTGAATTTTTAACAAAATACATGAATTTGTAACAAAATAGTTGAATTTTCAACCTATAAACAAAAGATTTTCCACCAAAAATGGAACAGCTACATTTTAAGATAAAAAATTAATTTTTAACAACAAAACATAATTTGCAGCAGAATAGCTGAATTTTCAAAAAAATGGTGTAATTTTTAAACGAAGTAGTTTAATTAACAACCACAACATTTATTTTTTGAGAAAAAAATTTATTTTCTATACCGAATAGTTTAATTTTCACCAAATTATTGAATTGTCAAGCTAAAAAGACAAATTTTTTATAAAACAGCCACATTTTCAACCCCAAAATATAAATTTCCAACACAAAAGTTAATTTAAGACCAAAAAGTTGAATTTTCAAGTAAAATTATGATTCTTCAAACAACCAAAATTATTTTTTTCACAAAGTAGGTCAATTTTAAACTAAGTAGTTTATTTTTTAATCAAAAAAATGAATTCTCAACGAAACATGTAATAGGTAACATTTCAACAACAAAAAATATTAATTTTCATCAAAAATGGAATAGTTACATTTCCAGTGAAAAAAATTATTTCTCAAAAAAAAAAAAAAAAAATTCCTAACGAAATAGTTGAGTTTTCAAATAAAATGATGAGTATTAAAAAAAATGAATTTTCAAGAAAGAAATTCAACATTCAACCAAAGAGTTGAAATTTCAACCAAAAAGTTGATTTTTAAACAAAAGATTAATTTTCTACAAAAAAGATGAATTATCAAGAACATACATGAATTTTCGACCAAGTAATTAAATTTTCAACTAACAAAGATGAATTTCCAACCAAATAGTTGCATTTTAAACCAAAAAAGATAAATTTTCAATCAAAAATGAAAAAGATAAATTTTCAATCAAAAATGAAAAAGTTAAATTTTCAGTAAAAAATTTATTCTCAACCATAAATGAAACGAATTTTCAAAAAAAAAGTTACATTTTTAACGAAAGAGATGAATTCTCATCTAAAATGATGAATCTTTAAAATATTTAACATTCAACCAAAGAGTTGAATTTTCAATCAAAAATTTGATTTTTTAACCCACAAGATTAATTTTCTACAGAAAAATATGAGTTATCAATAAAGTTCACAAACTTTGAACCAAATAATAAATTTTTAACTAAAAAAGATAAATTTTAAACCAAAAATGGAATAATTAAATTATCAGTTAAACAATTGACTTTCAACCATAAATGAAACGAATTTTCAACAAAATAGTTAAATTTTTAACCAAAGAGATGAATTTTCATCCAAAATGATCAATCTTTAAAATAATGAATTTTCAAGAAAAGTGTTCAACATTCAACCAAAGGGTTGATTTTTTAACTAAAAATTTGATTGTTTAACCCACAAGATTATTTTTTTACAAAAAAGACGAATTATCAATAAAATAAATGAATTTTCAACTAATTACTTGATTTTCAACTAAAAGAGGTGAATTTCCAACCAAAAACTGAATAGTTAAATTTTAAGTTAAAAAAGTTAATTTTGAATCATAAACGAAGCGAATTTTCAATATTTGAATATTTCAATAAAAATAATTTCTTAATGCCTTTCATGTTGCGAACTGATTAATTAATCATTAACTGATTCGATAACAATTACATTTTCTGAAATTAGTTTAAAATTTTATTAATAAATCAAATTTTCAGAAATGGAAGTTCAAATTTATAAAAAATATAAAGTAAAAATTATTTGAATATTTTTATGAAAATTATAGTTTAATGCTTTTTATTTTGTAAACTGATTAATTAATTATTAGCTGATTAATTTTTTTCACAATACATATTAAATTAAATAAAGATTAAAATTTAGTTAAAAAAAAATTAATTAACCTAAACTGATTATTTATTTTAAGCTTATGTAATTGAATATTGGCTTTAATTTGTATAATAAAAGTTGGTTTATGTTTTAAATACCTCTATTTCAATTATATAAGTTTTCATATGTTTTGATGTTGTGAAATGAGTATCTACATTCTGATTTCAAAATTATATAAACATATATTTAATGTTTTATGAAATTAGTTTAAAAATTTATTAATGATTCATATTTTCAGGGAAATATCAGATAAAAATGATTTAAATGTTTTTAAGAAAATAATTGTTTATTGCTTTCAATGCTGTAAGCTGCTTGAATAATTGTTGACTGTTTAATTTTTTTACAATATCAAATTACATAAAGATTGAATTTTAATTGTTGTCAATTAGGTAACGTAAATTGACAATTTACTTCAAGATTATGTAATTAAATATCATCTGTTATTTGTATAATAAAAATTCATTTTTGTTTAAAATACATCTCTTACAATTGTATATTTTTTAAATGTTTGTGATGTTGTGAAATGAGTATCTGAATTTTATTTTCAAAATTATACGTACATATGTTTTGGTTTTTTCAAAAAATAGTATAAAAGATTATTAATGATTCGAATTTTTAGAAATGAAATGTCGAGTTTAAAAAATATATAAAATAAAAATTATTTGATTGTTTACATTCTTTCAGAATCTAATTTCAGTATAAGAACCCTGGTGGAAACAATTTTTACAAGAAAGTACAACATTTTCAACAACTGTAATTTTTTGTTAAAATTTGTACTTTTTTTTTTAAATGTACAAAATTTAACAATAAAATACAGATTTAATTTTTGTATTGTATTTTCTTGTAGAAAAGTAAAAAATTCACAATGAAGTATAAGTTTCTACAATTCACAAATTTTTATAACTTTTTAATAATATATATATTTTTTTTTACTTTGTTGTAAAAATCTACAAGGTATTACAGAAAACTACAGGATTTCACATTTTCTTAATTTGGGTGTTCGACGTCATAAAAACACTTTAAATTTTACGTAAATTATTGTAGAAAATTACAAAAAAATATAAATTTTTACAAACAATACTTCTAGAATCCGCATCAACGTTTCGACTTGTACTTTACTGTCAATTTTTTTATTTTTTTATTTATAGTTAGCAATTATAAATAAAATATTAAAAACTAAACAATTTTATACTGAACTATTTAAAATAGAAAGCCTCGAATCGTTAATGTTTCAGAGTGTTAAATTTAAACTTTGAACGTTACAATTTTAATTGCTCTGTTTAACAAATTTGTAATAAGTGTAAGTGAAATTAATGAATTTTGATGCATAAATAACAATTGAACAATTATCAATTTGGAAAAAAATTGAGTTAGTTTAAGAGATATTTACAAGCTTTGAGAAAATACAAATTTAATTTAAAACTGGAAAATATTTTGAAATAATAATAAAAAAATTCTTATGTTTGCTGGGAAAATTTAGAATGATTTTTTATTTTGAAAAATTAATTTTAAGACAATATTTGAAAAGCTTTAAACAACATTTTTTGATTAATAAATGACAATTGAAAAATTATTAATTTGGAAAATAATCCAGCAAGTTTGAAATATATTTAGAAGTTTTGAAAAGATTCCAAAATAATTTAAAGCGTGAAAAGATTTAAAACCATTTAATACACAATGTTGATTTTTGAAGATTCTGAACACAAAGTTTATAATTTTTTTAAGCATTTTGAAAGGTTTTAAATGAATACATAATTTGTATTAAAATTTCTAGAAAAACAATAATAAAAAAGTTGGTCGTATGATCTAGTAATTCTAGAAAATGAAAAGAGAAAAATCTGAGAGAAGGATATTAGGAAAAGGCTTTTTAACTATAATCAGGCATTTTTTTCCCCATTGATCAGAATTGCGCAAGCAATAAGCCTTTGCCCACGAGTG